>BQNB010121079.1:6898-20521 GCA_026074375.1 Tanacetum coccineum
TATATATATATATATATATATATATAAATATAAATATATAAAAAATATATATATTTATATAAATTCGGTTTTCGGTTGAAATTGCCAAACTCATATCCAACCCGAAAATCAAATTTGTAGTTCGGTTCGGTTCGATTTTGGCAAATCCGGTTCGGTTATTAGTTCGGTTCGACTTGGTTTCAATTTTCGATTTATTAGGTTTTTTTTGCTCACCCATAGATCTAGCATTTTGAAATTAGTGTGGCACAAATTTTTGCTCGTGATAAACACGTTAACCAAAACTGTCAAGATCGCGAGTAACTTGTAAGATCGTACGATCTTGCATACGTGTTTACTAGCTAAGATCGTGTAAGATCGATATAGGATCGCATCTGGGTTCACATATTTCTATTTTTTATTCATTTTTCATATCTTTTGAGTCTATCTCACTTGCTTAGGCTAAAAAACAAACGATCTTTACTAATGTCTAATAAGTCAACCATTGATGTTTCATATTCTAGACCTGATTATAGTTTATACCTATGGGGTGTTTGTTTTCGCTTATATGTGTGTTTATGAGCTTATCTGATTTCGGCTTATATCTCATAAGCCCCAATTTTCTAGCTTATTTTGAGACATATGAGTTTATATTAGTTTATCATATCTTAATAAACTTATATAAGCCCACAAAGTGGGAAAATTGAAGCTTATGAAATATAAGCCGAAATCAAAATAATCCGAAAAATTGTGTTTTACTTTTACTTTAGTGTTTCAAATTTGATCTTTGACATATTTAAGAGGATATTATATGAATTTATCTCTGATGTTGTGTAGAAATAAAAAATGTTTGACTCGTTTATCCTTTGTTCACAAAACATGACAAATTGGTAGGATCTTACGATCTCGATCTCGATCTTGTAAAAACAAAAACGATCCCAGGTGGGATCGCGATCTTGACAGCCTTGACGTTAACCAAGTTACTTCGATCGTCATATAACAAATTATCTTACCACGATTTAAAGGCTTAAAACGGTCTTTCATATTTATGATTTTATATAATCAACTAAGAGTCAATAAAAATAAAAACTAGCTACATTAAAGTTTACAGTTTCACATTATCATCCGTTAATTAAATATGACTTAATAAAAAATTAAACAAGTAGACCCTAAGCTAATTATAGGTGAATTCATAAGATGTTTTCGTAGTAAAAACAAACCAAAAGATAGAAATGGATGTTAATAAGAAACGACATCATAATGCACACGTTGTACCTGTTCGTTTTTGACCATTTATAAAGTTGATAAGGTGAAACTGTACACATTTATGGCGAAGCAATTAGTGAATGGTTAAGAAATTAAAGATATGCTAAGTTAAAAAGATTTATGATAAAGCATGAATGATTTATGAACACATTTCTTCATCATTAAAGCATGTGATTCTAGAAATAACACTAAAAGAATTTAACAAAAATAAATGATTTAGGTGGTTCAGACGTTCAGTACTTCAGTATGAGTATGAAGGCAATGAAGCCTGTCGTTGATTTCTTTATGATTCACATCGGCAAAGACCATATGCTCTAATCTTTACTCTTTCAATTTTTTAAAGACAACATGGCCTTTTTTTCTTTACTCTTCCAGCCTCCCAGGAACTTTATACAAAATTGAAGTCCCGGACCGACAATTGTCTTTTGATAAAAGTTTATTATTGTACACCTCCTAGTATATGATGGTGACATGTTGTAAAATATATTTATCAAAGGTTATTTGGTGTTTGTCATCACATATACTATTATCACACACAAGATCAGTAAAGAAAGATTAAATAGAAAAAAAATGATAGAATTTTAAAAAAGAAATTATCATAAATTCATTAAGAATAATAAAAAACCACATCTCCTACATTATACACGAGGTTACATATATAGTGTCTTACATCATAGGCCGACCATAGGTCGAGCTTCTTACTTAGTTTATTAAAAAAAATTACAAATAAACAAAGACTTGATAAGCTAGGAATGACCGACACTTTCTAACTTCTAACAATCTCCCTAAGGGGTGATCATTCCGGATGTACAAAGTTTTTAATGTCTTTAATCCTGGGTCTTCCTCCGACATAGCTCTCAAGACTTCTAATCTCACTTATGCACATCAGTATTCTTTCAATCCATTCCCTCATCCTTGTTGCTTTGGTGAGATCTCTGTTTGACCACTTACGATTCTTTCAACCAGCCTTGTTTGTAGCCCAACTTTTGATATTTCATCATTGTTGATAGCTCATTACTCACTTTCTTCAATGTTATATCACAAAACTTGTAGACTTTTTAATATACCATGGATTGATTACCACCACTTCCACTAATTTACACAACTCCAAATGGTTTTTGTAAAAACGTATAAGGTTCTTCTCCGCTAATTCCAGGAAAGGTGAGGTTTGGCTTTGTAAACTTCAACTTTTACTGATAACTTTCATCACCAACTTGTACATCTTTAACTATTTTCCTGATGACTAGGCTTCTGATGTAGATCAAAAAGGAGTTCACAATGTCATACTCTATTTCTCCAGGTTGATGGTGAAGCTTGTCTTAAACTTTTAACAGATACAGATCTTCAATGTCGTTAAAGTTCATATTCTTGTAATCAGATTCTTTGAAGGTGTAGCACTTGCCATCAACTCTTTTCACCTCAATTTTGGCCACAAACCATATATGAATTCTCGTTCTACTTCACTCTTCAAAACCGCTATGATCTTGGATTTCCGATACACTTGTGCTTTGACGTGTTAGCCATTTTCCACTTGTAAAAACCATTATGCATCTTGGGCCAGTGGTGAATTCCATGTTCAACATCTTCATTATATTCAACCAGACTTGATCTGAAATGATTATCAATGTTTTCTTCAATGCCATCCTGAGTGTATGTTGTCGTTGGGTACTTTGTTATGGATAAGGCATACTTCTTGTCTTATGTATTTCCATGCATAAAATATTCCAAATCTTTATTGAAGATATATGGTGATGGTATCTTGGGGCAGTGTGGGTGGCCATACATGGGTAGTGCTTTTGTGTGGTCTACATAGAATAGAGTTGCAGGATCAATGTTTGATTCAGGATTTTCCCAATCTATATCTTCAGACATAGCTAATGCAACCTGTTCCAAGTGATACTCAAACTCAATACTGCTTTTGAATCTCTTCTTCAACATGTTAAACCCATCCCTCTTGATTCTTTTTATGTTAGACTTTGTGAGCTTATCAGTGTTCAGACTAGCCTTCAGTTACTTTGCAAACACTATCATAGACCCTTCATGCAGTGTCTCATCATCTTTCAAATCTTGGTAAACAATTACCATCTTATCAAACCAATCATATTCATTCGAATTATCTTCATCAAGCCAATTTGAACCCATATTACCCAACTTTTCCATGTTGTCCGTGTTCATTTCATGGTCTTATAGCTGATCGGTTGTAGATGTTTATATGTCATCATATGCTGATTTAGTGATAGTTGGCTCTTTAGCTTATGATGATTCTCCTATTGCTTATCCTTTTTCCCCCTGATTATCATGATCATCGTGGGGTCGTTTACGTGAGGTGTCCCATTTGCACGTGTATTTTCTTGCTTTGATTTCATCACGTGCAACAGCGTCGAGCAATGCATTACAAACTTGAAGATCAACCTCGCCTTTAATAGAGCTAGGGTCCTTACTCATTATATCAACCAGATTTGACTTTATTTCAGTGATTGTTAGGTTGGTAGTTGGAGATGGTGGCCGTGTTGTGAAATTGATAGTGTTAGCCTCAAAATATTGAGTCAAACATGGAATCTTTGGTCTTTATTAAATATATGTTGTATTAGGCTAGAACAGGAAACAAGCTTGTTTCTTTATCTAATATATTGTACTAGTTAATGGCTAAAGCCTAAAGTAATCCCGAGCCCGACCCAAGATCCAATCCACACGGCCCATTAAGCCTTACATAGGCCGACCACACTTTGTGGTATAAATACCCCTCTCCAAGTGTGGAGAGGGTGTTGGTTTTCATTTGTATTTCACACTTGTTAACTAATCAACTAAACACTCCTTTTCTTCTCTTTACTTCTTTCATCTTCTTCCTTCTTTTTTCTTATTTATATTTCGTGTATGTATGTGATGGAAGTGAAATAGTTATTAGGTCCAACAATTGGTATCAAGAGCCTTAGGTGGGTTTTGTGATTCTTGGTTTCTGTTTGAGCTTATTTCGTCCAATTTTTAGCTTATCACGTGTGTTAGCCTCAAAATATTGAGTCGAACAAGGAAGCTCGGCTACTAATCATGGAAGTTTGGTCTTTATATATATAATGTTGTAATAGGATAGTTACGGGTATCGGGCTCGTTTATTTAATCTAATTGTGTAAGCGTTATAGGCTTAAGCCCACAAGACCCGAGCCCGGCCCATGATCAAATACCATTCGGCCCAACAAAGCCCAAGAAGGCCGGCCCATGGTTTAATTATAAATACCCCTCTCCAAGTGTGGAGAGGGTGTTGGTTCTCATTTGTTTTTCACACACTTGTATAAATTAACCATTCTCTTTTTTTCTCTCTTGTTTCTCTCTCTAGTTCTTCCTTCTTTTTTTCTTCTTCTCATCTTCTTATCTTTATTTCTTGGTTTGATTATGGAAGTGAAGTGATTCTTGGTCCCAACATTTGGTATCAAGAGCCACGGGTGGGTTTAGTGGTTTCGTTGTGGTAGTGCTTCTTTTGAGCTTTTTGGGTTGGCTTATTCTTACGTATTCGTTTTTTAAAACTCTCGTGGGTATATTTTTTTTAACAACACATCAAAATGATACTACAACAAGTTGATATTATTAATTATTTTGAGATAGCTACTGTTTTGATTTGCTACTAATTTGGTTCATTTGATTTAGTTTAGTTTTTTTTCTTCTCTCTCACGTCATTAGCTCTAGTTTTTTAGGTTTTACTTTTTGTCAAAACACAAAGCTTAAACTTTCATTACCAATTCATTCGTAGCTTATTTGTGAATTTTTCAGAGCTTATTTAGGTTTAAAACAATTTTTATAGCTTATTCTCTTTCTGTTTCAGAGCTTATTGGGTCACACTTTTCGTAGCTTATTAATAGTACTTTCGTGGCTTATTCCATTGGTAAACAAGCTTATACCAAGCTTATTTTCATTCGTGGCTTATTTCTGGTGGAAAAGAGCTTATTTACAAGCTTTTTGGTTGTGGTCCACGACTTTAAGATAAGAACAAGGTGGTTTTGTTGGTTTCTGTACAAGAAAATGATAGTACATCATTCCATTTTTATTTTATTAGAGGTGAATTAATCCAACTAAGAAGGCGAATTAATCAAAACTTGGAAGGCGAATTAATCCACAAGTGAAGGCGAACTAATCTTCAACTGTCAAGGCGAATTAATCCTTTTGTAGGCGAACTAATCCAACAACACAAGGCGAATTAATCCTTCTTTGAGAGGCAAACTAATCCTAAATGACTGAGACAAACTAAACATCCAAAGTTAAGACAAATTCAACACGTTTTGACTTATTTTGGTTTTTCGGTTTCGTGTTTTGGTTACTCACGGATCTTCTAACCCATACCATTACGATCGCGGTCTTTCAACGATCATTGTGGTATATTTGGTTTTTATCGACGATAATCATAGAAGTTCGGGAGAAAGGAAATAGAATTTTATTAATTTACAAATTTAAACACGAAGAAGATGACTAAAATGAAGGGAATTCGTTTTATTAATAACCTAAATTTTTAAAGTGACATACGCAGTCCCTGAGTTTCAAGCATAATTTCATCAATAGTCTTTTCCTTGGTTATTAACCCTCATTGTTGAAATAGTTTTGCACCGTTCGTCCTTCTTGAACCAAATTTCATCGTTAGTCCTTTTAAGCTCATCAATAGTTAACAAAAGCTCAAGTACTTCAATTACAACAACGATTTCACCAATAACAATTCTATTTTCATGGTTTTTCTTGAATTAGTAAAATCCCGCGAAATACTCATTTATTTTGAAGGGGTTGAAGAATGAAAAAGAAATGTATGGATAAAGGGTCTAAAGAAAGAAGCCCTCCACACAACTTAGGCAGAAACCGGGTCAATACATAATCTATCAGATTCACAAAGATGAATTCTGGTATTGAAGAAAGCCGTCTTAGACCCAGTGATGCAATGCACAACCCTTCCCACCCATTCAAGTTTCTCTCAACAGATACTTGTCTCATTTGTCACGGAGATACACACGACTTCTATTGACTTTCTCACTCCGAGTTAGTTAATATTAAATAGGTGGCAGTCTGCTCCAGCCTCCGAGTACTAAAACCAAAACGCATTAATCGAGTCTAGAGCCAAGAGATCAATAAATAAATCTCATTAGGACACATTCCATGACAAACACTTGTTGAATACCATTAAGTTCACAAGCTGTTAACAAGAGTCCCTACGCATTATCCTTGTGATTTTGCCAGAACATTCAGAGTGATACTCTTTAGTATTCACAGTGATGAATGGAAATCCTTCCAGAGTCAACCTCAAACAGCTCTGCGGTAGGTGACTTGCGAGATTGTATATGGATCAAGCTTGTGTAAACTGGATATCAATTTTGGTCCAGTAAATGAATTGACGGTCTAATCAGAAAGATAGTAACTATCTGATTCACTATTACCTTGTTGTCTGCTTTGAGACGTTCCGGTATTGAGAACAAGCAAGAATGGTAAATCTAATACATCTGTGTTAGAAGATCCTACGCTTTGAGCTGGAAACCCTGTCAAGGAGATTCTTCTAAATTAAACCTACCTGTGAATTCTATCTGATCACAGGCAGTATTTATACATATTAACGGGGAACCGTGGTTATTGCAACCTTATTCGAATAAGTGACAAAGACACTCTCGTCTATATCTGTTGATTATCACTAACGTAAACTTGCAGGTTATACGGTGGTGGCGGTATACCATTCCAGCTGAAGTCGGATTCATTACCACATGCTCATGCTCAAACTACAAAGACATACTATAAGCATCAAGATTCAAGAATCAAGAAAGCTCAAGTATTAAAGATAAAGACTTCCGCAAACTCTGATATTAAAGATAACTCCTCAGAAACCAAGCTTCGGGGGAGATTATTAGAGAGCTTTCAAGATGATGCAAAGTATGAGCATGTTGGTCAAGACACAAGATCACAAGGTGGCAAAGACGACCAAGACAAACAAGGAAAAGATTTAAAGATCTTGGAATCAAAGACAAAGTCAAAAGACAATGACAAAGGCTAAAGATTAAAGATCACACAGCATGAAGGAACAAGCCTACACCATAATAAAGACCAAAGATTCAAGAACACAATGACAAAGCAATCTCAACAAGTCCAAGGAAGCAAGATTTAAGATCTCACCTCAAGAATTCAAAGACCACACATTAGGGGAGATTGTTAGCCTTAAATATGTCTGTGTACATGAAAGCTAAGAATATACAGGATACCTCCATAAGGAAACCTCGCTTCGGGGGATATTGTTAGCCTCAAAATATTTAGTCGAATAAGGAAGCTCGGCTACTAATCATGAAAGTTTGGTCTTTATATATTAAATGTTGTAATAGGCTAGTTACGGGTATCAGGCTCGTTTATTTAGTCTAAGTGTGTAAGCGTTATAGGCTTAAGCCCACAAGACCTGAGCCCGGCCCATGATCAAATACCATTCAGCCCAACAAAGCCCAAGAAGGCCGACCCATGGTTTAAGTATAAATACCCCTCTCCATGTGTGGAGAAGGTGTTGGTTCTCATTTGTATTTCTCTCATTTGCAAGAATTCAACCATTCTCTTCTTTTTCTCTCTACTTTCTCTCTCTAAACTTCTCTCTACTCTTCTTCCTTTTCTCTTATCTTATTTTCTAGTGTTTACCATGGTGAACTGAAGTGATTACGGGTTCATACGGCTTATTTATGTTTTAAGTGCTTATTTCATAAAAGTTTTAAACTTTTCATAAGAAAACATTATATAGCTTAATTTAGAGTCTAGGTCATAGCTTATTTCGTTTAAAAATAGCTTATTTTTCAAGTTTCAAGCTTAATATAGGCATGTGCTTATTTCGAGCTTATTACGTATTTTAAGCTTTCTTTTCAAAAACCGATTGTACTTTTTTGTTTAAAACTTATTTAGCTACAAAACGGCTTATTTTAAGATTTTTTTGAGCTTATTTTAAAAGTGGCAGCGAAATATGCATACGTGAAATATGCACAGGTGAAATATGCACTAGAAATATGACAACAAAATATGCACAGGAGATATGATAGCGAAATACGCACGAGAAATATGACACGCGAAATACACATTTAGGCGAAATACGCATTCAGGCGAAATATGCACAGGCGAAATATGCAGGCGAAATATACAAGCGAAATATGACTTCAGAACTTTGTAAAATCTCGCGAAATAAGAATATTATCTTGCGGTTTTAGTGTCTGATTTGTGTTTTAAGCTTCTTATTTGGGAATTTAAAGACTTGTAACTCAATAATTGTTTCAAATTGATTACGTGCTTCAAATACAACAAACAATCCACAACAATAATCACTTTACCTACTTAAGATCCTACACAATCTTTTTCACTTCATAACACATCAATCATTCATCATAACTACTCCAAACAACAACAAAAGTCAAATGCACAATGACATCATGGCAGCAGGTTCCAAAGACCGTCCACCAATGCTTGTAATGGGAAGATATGCTCAGTGGCAGTCACGTTTCATGCGATATGTTGACACGAAGCCTAACATGAAAGAGATGAAGAAGTCTATCTTCAATGGTCCATATGTAATGACAAGAGTCCTTGTTCCAGCAAAACCAGCAACAAAAACATATCCACTTGTACCTGAGCATACTGTTCAAGAAACATATGAGAACACATTACTTGAAAACTGTGCTTACATTGATGCTGAAGCTGACGCAATTCATATGATCTTGAGTGGAATCGGGGATGAAATTTATTCCACAGTTGATGCATGCAAAACAGCTCAAGAAATTTGGGCGACCATTAAACGACTGCATCAAGGGGATTCACTTAACAAGTAAGATGTCAAGACCAATCTTTTCTGGGAGTTTGGAAAGTTTACTTTAAGAGATGGGGAGTCAATTGAATCAAACTACTCAATGTTCTACAAAATGATGAATGAAATGGTAAGAATTGCTACTATGCAAGTTAACATTCAATTTCTACAACAACTCCAGCCAGAATGGTCAAGATTTGTGACGGTTTTCAAGCAAACTGTTGACTTGGACAAAGAATCATACCACAAACTCTTTGACATTCTTGTTAATACAAATAAACCGGTAAAAATGTTTATTTCTATTTTGAGGATCTTGCTATGTTTTGTCAATAACAAAACATAAGATCACTTTTGTGTAAACTACCTAAATCACCCATATTATACCAAAACACTTTTACAACTTTTTTTTAGTATCTTAGATTTATAATTCACATTACTTATAAATAAAACTTTAAAAGGTTTTACATCATAATGACATCATAACCCCAGCATATCTTAAGGTAATGTATCAAGATTACATATGATCTTTTAAGATTTTTCAAATAAAAATTCAGATTTGGTTACTGTTGGTCGGTTCCATTGTGTTACACTGGCTGGTTCCCTTCTACAAAGGAACCGGCAGAACCGAGCTACAATGCAGATTTTGGCCTATAAATACCAATCCATTTCTCATGTTTTACTCACACATTTCTAATTCTAAACTCTCTAATCTACTGATCATTCTTCTCTCTTTAGTTCTTGTTTAGTTTCTTTTAGCATTTGTAGGTAATTCTCTTCAAGGAAGAAATTGTCAAACACCCCTTTGAGACGATCAAGTTCCAAGCATCTTGTTTCGTATCTCCATTGTATCATCAAGATCACATGTTTGATTCTTGTACATCATATAGTAGTTATTGTTGTATCCATCCTCTTTTTAAACTAAGCATAGTGATATTGGTGTGATTCTACCGTGTGAAGAATCTGCTATTTAGCTTTGTATCATTAAAAGGTGTAAGTGACATTGTAAGGCTTCTCCGTCGATTGAAAGGAGATTGCTGACTAGTGTATTCAAACTCTCGAGTAGGTGACTCGAGGAGTGGAGTAGGGCAAAGAAGGTATCCTTGTAGCTGCACCACTATAAACGCTTGTGTCTTGGTTCAATCTTTCTAACTCTTTACTTATTTGCACTTCTTCATAATTACTAACCTAACATCAATATTGTCAAACTTCACATAAGATTTTAAACAAAGCATAATTTTTAAAAAACGGGAAAACTATTCAACCCCCCTTCTAGTTTTCCACAATTGGTATCAAGAGCTAGGTTACTAAAGTTTTTAAAATATATTGTATTTTAAATCTTTAAAACGATAATGGATTCGGAAAACTACAAAGAAGGTCAATCTATACAACGACCACCTCTCTTTGAGGCTAATTGTTTTATATATTGGAAAAACCATTTTGAAACATATGTGAAGTCTAAGGATATTGATCTTTGGCACATTATAGTTTATGACAACTATAAACCTACCATAAAAAACAAAGATGTTAAGGATGAAATCATTCCTTATGAGAAATTTAAAGAGAGCCATAAGAAAATGATTTCCAAAAATGATGAAGCAAAAATGGTTTTATACAATACCTAAAAAGGAATATGAAAGAATTTTCATGTGTAATATGGCTAAAGATATTTGGAACTCACTAATAATCACTCATCAAGGAAATAAGCAAGTTAAAGATAACAAAATAGACTTGTTTGTCTAAAAATATGAAGAATTTGTTATTTCTGACGATGAAACTATTGATTGTGCTTTTGATAGATTTAATACTATTATTACATCTCTAACAGCACTTGATGAATCTTTTTCAAGTCGTAATCATGTTAGGAAATTTCTAAGAGCGCTCCCCACCAAGTGGCGTCCAAAAGTGACGGCAATAGAAGAATCCAAAGACTTATCAACATTACCTCTAGATGTCTCAATGGGCATCTAAATTCTATAAGGAAGTGCTTTAAAAAAAGGACTTGGAGATCTCCAAAGGCTCCTGACTTGTGCAATGGGATCATGAAGTAACGCTCCCGGAAATACATTCTGCTGCGACCCAATTTTGGGGGTGTTACAACAATGAAGAATATGCCATGGCTGTAAGAGATTTCAAAAAGTTCTTTAGAAGAAGAGGAAAGTTTGTCCGCCAACCTCATGACGACAAAAAGAACTTCCGGAAGATTAAGGAAGACAAAAAGGAGAAAGAAGATCATAGGTGCTTCAAGTGCGAAGATCCAAATCACTTCATAATTGATTGTCCCAAACACTGCTACAACGATCAAAAGGCATTCGTTGTTGGGTGTTAGAGCGATAGTGAAGAAGACTCCAAGAAGGAAGAAATCTGTCTCATGGCACTTGACAACAATGAGGTACTCTTTGACACTCCCTACTATAGTTGTTCATCTTCAGATAGTAAATCATTACAAAATGAGTATAACAATTTATGCAAAATTAGTCTTAGGATAATCAATAAAAACAAACACCTAAGAGCTAAAAATGAATTGTTAAGAAATGAAGCTTGTGACCTTAGAAAAAGGATAGAACAACTAGAAAGGAACAAAGAAGCATGTCTTAAATGTGATTCATGTGATAACCTCTAATCTAAAGTTAGTTCACTATCATTAAAACTAGCTAGTTTCGAAAGTAGTAGTATCTTTTTGCAAGAAATGCTTGAAAAAAACACAAAAAGATAAGCATGGGATTGGATTTATAAAAGACATAGCTTCTACTAGCAACACTAAAACCAAAAATTCGGGTCTTGTAGACAAAGAAACGTCTACTATAGAATCGGCATTGCCAGCTCCCTCTGCAAGAGATCCAGCCAGTTTAATCAAACAGAACTGGCTCTCTATAGAAAATGATGAATCTTTGAAGTCTAACATAATAAAGAAAAATAGTTCCATACAAATAACAAGGAAACCTTCATCAAACACTTCTGTAAAGAATGTAAAACAAGCACCAATTCTAAAACTTGGCCAAGGGCTTGGAAAAAGCAAAATCCAAACACACCCCAAAACACCCCATAGGAGAACTAGTTCATTATATCCAAAAAGCAATTATCACCAAGTTGGTTGGAACTACTCAACACAACAAGGATATCAGTTTCAACCACCTAGCTTTAATCCGTTGGGAACTTGTCCTCCACACCAATACATGAACCAACCAAACGGTATGTATAACGCTAACAGATCCATGAGATATTAAGGACCAAATGCTTGAATTGCTTTGTGATTATAGGTACGTCTAAAAGTCAAGCTAGAACCAGATGAATAGATCAAAGATAGAGGATGCTCAAGACATATGACGGGCAACAAAGATCTCTTCTCATCTTATAAGGCTATAGACGGAGGTAACATAGTGTTTGGAAGTAACACTAAAAGCAAAATCATCAAAAAAGGTACAATCACTCATAACTCTCTTACTATTCATGATGTTAGCCATGTAGAAAATCTTGGTTTTAACTTACTTAGTATATGTCAAATATGTGATAAAAATGCAAGGTACTATTTAGCGACACCGGTAGTGAGATCCTTAAAGACAACATTACCATAGGTAGAGGGATTAGAAAAAATGGCCTTTACATAATGAAAATGGGAAACTCACCAAAAGATAGTCTTTGTTTGACTTCTATAGATGATACTTCAACCTTATGGCATTGAAGATTGGGTCACGCCAATATGCGACTTATTCAATCGCCGTGAGCTTGTTAGAAACTTACCTAAAATAAAAATATTAAAGTAATTTTTGTGACGCTTGCAACATTAGGAAGCAAGTACACGCAAGCCATAAGGCTAAAAACATGGTTTCTCCTACAAAATGTTTAGAACTTCTACATATGGACTTGTTCTGACCATCAGCCATCTAAAGTATGTAGGAAACTTCTATACTTTGGTAATTGTCGATGACTACTCAAGATACACTTGGACAAGATTTTTAAAACACAAAAATAAAGCTTTTGACCACTTTGAAATTTTGAGTAAAAAGATTCAAGTACAAAAAGGTTGTCCCATTATTTCAATCCGCATGGATCATGGTCAGGAATTTGATAATGAAGTACATTTCGGAGCATTTTGTGATGCTAATGGTATCACTCATAACTTTTTGGCTCCTCGTACTCCACAATCAAATGGGGTAGTTGAACGTAAAAACCGCACTTTACAAGAAATGAGTAGAATCATGCTTAATGAACAATTAATCCCTCAAAAGTTTTGGTGTAATGCTGTCGACACCTCCACCTATATCTTGAATAGGATCTTAATTAGACCTTTCCTCGGAAAAACTCCTTACGAGATTTTCAAAGGTAAAAAGCCCTCCTTATAGTATTTTAAGGTTTTCGGTAGTAAATACTTTATTCTAAATACTAAAGACTATCTCACTGAATTCAATCCCAAATCTACCGAAGGTATATTTCTTGGTTACTCACCTAATATTAAAGCTTATGTAATCCTAAATAAAGGAACTATGAGGGTCTAAGAATCTCTAAATGTGAGATTCGATGAGGGTCAAATCATAGAAAACCAAAAAAGACATAGAAATAAAGGAAAATGAACCATTAAACAAAGAAATTGTTAACATAAAGGA
>BQNB010121080.1:0-18270 GCA_026074375.1 Tanacetum coccineum
AGCTTGAACCAACTGAAGCAAATTCATCTTAATCTCAAAATGATCGGCATTAATTTCTGGTAAAACAATAGCTTCTTCGTACCCTTCCGTAGGTGCCCGAAGTAGCTCTTCCATTGTACGTTCCGCCATTGGTGCAACAATAGTATGAAGCTCGGGTTCGACTATGTTTGGAACACGATTTCTATTACGACATCTTGGAATGGTGACGTTTGAATTATTTGGAAAATAGGAATTTCTAGTGCGCATGCACTAAACAAACAAAAGAAATGAGAAAAGAAACGAGAAAAGGAAATATTTTTGTTTACCGAATAATCAACAAACTTAGGGTAACTCTCTTAAGTAAAATAAATTTTACAAAAGAGGTGCGCCTTTTTCGTAAGTGACACAAACGGTAAGATTTTTGAATCTTTGGTTCGGGAACTTATTAATGGATAATACCTCAATTGAAGGTATTATTTGTTGGTGTTCTTTTACCAACTTTGTATTTTTTTTGTATATTCACAAATTAACGAGAAAAATCGAAAAATCCGGAAGAGCAAATATTTTTGTATTTTTTGTGTTTAATCTTCTACTTATATTAAAAAGAAAAGAAAAATATTTTTTTACTTTTTATATTTTTTTAATTTTTTTTGTTTTTGATTTTTTTTAAAAGCGTAACTTTCGAAGACAAAAGGCTCTCCAAAACACGATCAACAAACTTCAAACGAGAGAATCTTAATCACAAAATCCCCGGCAGCGGCGCCAAAAATTGATTCAGTCAGAATCTATACATACGTAAAATATAAAATATATAATATGATGGAAAATTACCAATTTACCCTTGAGGACAAAGGTAAAAAGGAAAATCTTCAAAATATATATAATATAATACGTATATTAACTGGGAAGTATGATTCCCTAGGTCGTTTCCCCAACGATTTATGAAATTGAATCCGCGTTTGATGCTCGGACAATGATTTGAATTGGAAACAATAGATGATTTGATTAACTACTTTTAACAATTAAAATAAACAAATTATAACAATTAAGCACGAGGACAAATAACGGGAAATCAAATTTTAACTAAAAACGCAAAACGGGACCCCTAAACGGAGATCAAAAACCCTAAATTGCTAAAATCAAACCTAACTTAAATTCTTCTTTTTAAATGGACTCTATTTGACTAAAAAGTAAGTTTAAAGAAAACTAGAACAAAAACAGAGTTGAAATGAGCGTTAGAACACGAAAAACGAGAGGGAGAACTAATCCCGTTCTTTAAAAAACAAAATTTTGCAATTTAAACCCTACGAAAGCAAAACTAATTTTCCTATGAACTTTATGATTAAAGAAAGTTTTCTAAAAAAGATTTATATTTTTTTGATTATTCTTCTATTTTTTATGATTTTTTAAAGTTTTTAATGAAAATAAATGTTTAAAAATACTAAACGAACTATAAAAAATCTAGAAAAATTACAGAAAATAGCTTATACTAATTAAAACCTAGGAAAAATAAGCTTGAGATCACAGCTTATTGAATAAGCCACGAAATAAGCTGGAACAACTTATTAAGCTTAAAAGAGAAAACGTGTATAAAAGTTAATTTGTGTGAGAGTCTAACGGAAAAGACCCAAGGGCGCAACGGTAGTATGTGGTGTGTGTGGTGTTATAAAGGATTGAAGTGTTGAGGTTGGGGGTTCGAGCCTTGCTCACCCCCGATTTCTACTTCCCTTTTTAAAAAAAAACTTAAAGAACACAAGTTGTTAAGCACTTGAAAATAAACATTTTTAATAAAAGAAACTTTTTATAAAAAAGAACTAAATAAGCTGTTAAACAGCTTATAAACTAACAGAAACTACTTAACAACTTATTTTTTTGATTTTTCTTAAACTAATTAAGCTAGAAGACTTATTAAGCTAAAATTAAAACTAATTAAGCTATAATATGCTAAATTTAAGTTAATGAACTAATCAGAACTAAAAATAAGCAAGGGATAAGCTAAAAGACTAAATAAGCACTTATACAAAACTAAAAACCAAACAGGCCCTAATAGCTACTTTGAGCTTAAAAATAAGCTAGCAAATACATACTCTATAAAGTAAAACTTGGTTTTTCTTAAAACTTGGCTTAAATTCTACTAGGAAATGCTTTTCCAAAGTGCTTAAAGCAACAAGAGCTTATTAAAAGGAGCTTGTGAAAACAGACAGCAAGCTCAACATGTGCTGAGTTTTTACTTAATAAAAAGACAAAAGCAAATTTACCTGAGATTATGTAGAAATGTAAAAACAAAACTTAATCTACTTTAACCTATATCTAATCTATAAACCTACTGAGTTTAAAAGTCTAAAAACCAATTAAGCTAACCTAAGTTTGGATTAAAAAGTAGCAGTAGTAACTGTCAAATGTTCCTAATTGATGAACTTACGGAATGGTTAAAACCAAATGTAGGTGCCATTAAGTGACAAACCTGCAATATACACTCCTGTTGAGTGTGTTAGAACACCTAGCAAACAAAATCAACCATGCCTAGGGAAGGACTTGATTCAAATTTTAAATAATCAATGAAAGAGGGAAAAAAAGTCCCTGGGTGCAGGCATAAGTAACTAGCCTTTAACTTTTAAAAATTTGCAAAATGAACTTCGAATGAATAAACTCTTTTACTACTCATTTTAATCAATCTAAATAGTTCTAAAACTTTTATTCAATTACCTTATGCTATAAAGGTCAAAACTGCTATTAACCGAACACCCCTTTATATTATGACAAATTTTTTTAAGTTGAGTTTAAAATCTAGTGGACAAAACTGTATACTGAGATATAATTAGCTTATAACAAGCTTAAGAAAATAAATCCTAATCAATTAAGCTAGAATTAAGAATCTAAAAGCTAAGCTACTTATTTTTGGTTTTTTTAGTGATATTAAGACAGTTTATGAAATACTAAGATTTAAGATACCTAATGCTAAAAACAGATGAACAAATATCACATTTAGATTGAAACAATCACAAATAAGCTAACTAGAAACAGGATTAAGCAAGAATATGCAAATAAGCAGATCTAACTAAGAAATTTAGACAAGGAAATTAAAATGATGAACTTATAAACTTCCTTTGCTAAACAAAGGTACTACAAGGCTTAATTAAATGAGCTTATCTACTAGACTCTAGCTTATTACTTAAGGGATAAGCTAGTAAAAGTACATGGAAGCTCATCCCTTGCTAGCTTCCCTTCTAAATTAGCTGTATAAGTATAAATATTCCAACTATTAAGCTGATTTTAAGATGTTTAAGTAGATTTAAATATATAAAATTAGCTCAATCACAGCATATAGACTTGTAAGAGTTATAAGAAGCTTATACAAGCTTTGACATTAGTATGCTTATATAATTGAAAGTGATAAGAGCTTGTAGTAAATAAAACAGATTAAGCAAAATAGAATGTTTTTATTAATAACTGAAAATGATTACAATGCTTTAAAAAACAGAAATTACAATAAGCTTGAAAATTACCCAACTTAAACTAAAAGCTGAAAATACATTTTAACTAAAAATTAAAAGCTAGACTCCCTCCTTTTTGTGTGTGTGTGAGATGTGTGTCTATTTATAGCCATCTCCTGATCCTTCTAGACCCCTTGTCAGTTAGACGCTCCTCTTAATCATAGCCGTACATTCCCCTAATCATTGGATCATTGATGTGAGCCATAGGATTAGATTTGGGGATCACCCCCCCCCCCCCCACGGATTGCCAACGTGGCATCCGTGTGTCAGGCTTGATTATGTTTCTTGTGTGAGTATGTTTAGTGTAAAACCCATCATTGCCTTGTTCTTCCTTTCTTCCAACGTGGCATTCCTTTGATGGGATTGACCAATGAGGGCTCATGACTGACGTTTATTTCTGCCAAGGTGTACTTCACCACTTGAATTGTCCCTCTTGCCCCTTAATTGTCATTTGCCCCTTGTTTTAACCTTGGGTTAATTGGGGAAGATAATGAATAGTGTAAAACTGTTTTTCCCGCTCACTTTTTAACTGAAAGAGGGGTGTATGTTTGACTCGGTTATTTGGGCCTTTGACTTGGGATTGGGCCTTGGGTTTAATTATGGTAAACGAATTTGGGCTAGGGAATGGGTAAAGGGTTAACGGTTTGGTTTATTAGTTAACGGGTGTTAACTAACTTAGGACTTAGGGACCATTTGTGTAATGTTGGAATTTATGAGGGACTGAATTGGTATTTTTGGGTTATTTGTCTTTTAGCGTTTGACTTTTGTTGACCAAGAGTTGACTAGAGTTTGACCATTGGCTATAGAATCCCCGGCTTCTTTTGTGCTCTTCCGTTCCCGTGTTCGAGTTTGCCCGGTTTTAACCGTTTTCTCAGGATTTTTGCTTTATCCGTACCTACACAATAAGAAGACAAAACAAGCAATATACAAGCCTTTTATGCATAGTTTTGGTCTTTTAAGGGTCTATTTTGATGTAAAATGGATATGTGTTTTCACACATATCATTAGTCCCTAAGGATTAACAAAGTAATAAAATGACTAACGGTGTTCTTCATTTAAGGACTTTTGGTGAAAATGATTTAACATTAAGGGTCTTTTTGGTAATTTCAAGGTTTTTGTCTTCACGTGAAGTGTGACCAATGTTGTCTTTGGTTGACTTCTTTTGTTGGACCTTTGCTTACAAACATCCCGGCTCTTGTGTTACTCTTTCGATCTCGTGTTCGTTTTCTGTCGGTTTGGCTCTTTTCTTGTGTTTTTTGCAATATCCGTACCTAAAAACATCACAAAGACAAAATGCACCTAATATATAAGATTATAATATATCCATTTTTCATCTTCTTAGGGTCCTTTTTGATATAAAACGGATATGTGATTTCTCACATATCAATCATCAAAACCCAACACAATGTCGAACCTAAAGTTTGCTGAAACTCACAATTTGGTTGCGTTTTTGGAGAAACCTGAAGAAAGTGATGGGTTTGAAGAAATTATTGATTTTTTGAATGCAAGTTCTATCCGATATGCGCTAACGGTGAATCCCACTATCTATACTTCATGCATTAAGCAGTTCTGGGCTACTGCTAAGGCAAAAACTGTCAATGGGGAAGTGCAGATACAAGCCCTAGTAGATGGGAAGAAGGTGATCGTCACTGAGACACGTGTGAGAAGAGCTCTTCAATTAAAAGATGTTGAAGGTATTAAATGTCTTCCAAATGCGACAATTTTTGAATAGCTGACACTCATAGGGTATGAAAATCTTACACAAAAGCTTACATTCTATAAAGCTTTCTTTTCACCTCAATGGAAATTTCTTATCCATACAATTCTGCAATGCCTTAGTGCTAAGACTACTGCTTGGAACGATTTAGTTCGAACTTATGGCCTCAGCTATCATTCTGTCTTTGCACAAACTAAAATTCAACTTTTCAAGTACATTTTTGAAATATGGTAAAGAACTTGGGAAGGATGGGATAAATTTCTAAATTATCCAAGTTTGTGCATGTGTTCATGGATAAACATAGTTGAAGAATGACCATACATAAGAAATTAATGTTACACCTTCCTAATCTAGAAGGTCTTTGCAAATATGAAGAGAGGAGGAAAAGGTTTTTCTAGGAGAGTTACCCCTTTATTTCAACTATGATGGTTCAAGCTCCTGAAGAATTAGGTGAGGGTTCAGAAATACCAATTGATCCTCAATACACACCCACTATTATTCAACCATCTACATCACAACCTCAAAAGAAACAACAAGGTGGAAACAGAGGTTAGGATATACCTAAGGTTCCCCCCAAGTCAAACCACAGATCGGGCTCTTACAGAGGACCTATCACTGATGTGGGCTGCAATGAGGAGAGGGATCACCTACATTTCTTAATGATCCACTACTTGTGGTGAGGATAGACTGTACTAATTGAATTGATGGAACTTATTACCAGCTTGTCACAAAGTGTTCTTGACTTAGAGTACTACAAAGACCTCTCAAGCTACAGAGATTACTAAATTAAAGGAGAGGGTCAAGAAGCTAGAAAGGACTAATAAGTCAAGAACTCCAGGGCTTAAAAGGTTAAGAAAGGTTGGTAGATCTACACAAGTTGTTTCCTCTAAAAAGAAATATTGAATTTTGTATTTTGAAGTTAATTAATTGGAAGGTTTGGATGCTCAGGAGGATGCATCCAAACATGGGAGGAAATTTGCTGATCTTGATGCTGATGCAGAGGTTACTTTGGTTGATGAGGCTCAGGGGAGGAATGATGATTTAATGTTTTATACAGGAGTTTTTGATGAGCAGGAAGTTGTGGTTGAAAAGGTAGTTAGTACTGCTGAAGTTACCACTGTCAGGCTTACAAATCACAATGTTTGATGAGTTGACTTGATCATGGCTCAGACCTTAATAGAGCTCAAAGCAGCTAAACCCAAACCCATGCTGTTACAACTGCTGCTACAACAACTATAACAGCTTTAACAAGACCTAATGCTAGAGGAGTTGTAGTTCAAGAGCCAAGTGAATTTATAAAAACAACATCACCTCCACAACTATCACAACTTCTACAGGCTAAAGACAAAGGAAAGGCAAATATGATAGAACCTGAGAAAGCCTTTGAAAAAGAAAGATATAATTTTGATTGATGTAGAAATTGCTCAAAAAACTTAAACCATGGTAAATACTAAATTGGAAGAAGAAGAGAAGCTTGTAAAATAAAGAGAAGAAGATGCAAACATTGCTAAATGGGATAATGTTCAAGCTATGATAGATGTAGATTATGAGCTAGCTGCAAGATTATAGGCACAAGAGTAGGAAGTGTTGACTGTTGAAGAAAAGTCAAAGCTGTTTGTAGAGCTCATGGATAAAAGAAAGAAACATTTTGCAAGACTTAGAGCAGAAGAGCAAAGAAGAAAACCATCAACCAAAGCTCAAAAGAGAAATCAAATGTGTACCTATCTAAAGAACATGGCTGGATTCACTCATAGTTAGTTGAAAAACAAAAGCTTTGTTGAAGTTCAGAAGGCTTTTGACAAGACCATGGGTTGGATAGACTCATTTGTATCTATGGATTCTAAAGTGATGAAAGGAGGTGGTAAAGAGAAAGATGAAGGCGGTTTTGTAACAAGAGCAAAAGAGGAAAGCAGTCTAAAAAAAGAGCAGGCACAAAGCTATGAACCAAGATAGAATTAAAAGCAAAAAGTTAGCATGATGATTAAAGACTGAAGCTTAGATGAAAAGCATATGGAGATTGTTGTTTAATGAAGAAAGAAATAACAATTTGATGCATACCATTAGTCCATAAGCCCACAATCATGTGATAGGAAAATCATCATAAGAAGGGAAAGATGGATACTTTCAAATCATAAGAGCTGATGGAAGTTCAAAGAGGTACTCATTAATGATTAAGATGCTTCAGAACATTGACAAAGAAGACTTGGAAACACTTTGGAAGTTTGTTAAAGCTAAACATGGGTCATCAACGGCAAAGAGGTGGACATATGAAAGTGTTTATGGGTGATCTAAAAGTGATGTTTGAACCTGATGTAGAAAGTGATGTATGGAGAAATCTATAAGGACATAAAATGATAGTTTGGAAGCTATTTTCTTCAAGTGGGGTACATTTTATGAGATTTTAGAATCTGCATATCTTTCTGTTGTAGATAAAAGCTTCCCACTCTTTCACTGCAAACAAATCACAGCAATGCTCAACAAGAAGCTTCAAGATGACCATTAGAATGAAATGTGCTATCAACTTCTTAAGCTTATGACTAAACTGGTCAAGAATCCTGAAAGTGTTTGAATGCATCCTCCTGGTGATGGTGAAGACTTTTAATGAAGAAACTTGAGATTCAGAATAAGAATATCAAGTTTATGGAAGGATTGTTGGGATTAAAAGCTTCTTGATGCTGTTTGGAAGTAACTGCTGCTAAGGTTAGAGTTACTACTGCTAGTATATATTACTACTGCTAATGGAAGTTAAGACTGCTCAGAGACTTAGAAGAAATACTACTAAGTAGTTAATACTGCTAATATACAAGTTACTACTATTAGTGTAACTTAGGAACTTCTTAGTATTATGTTGAGTACTGCTGAGTAAAGTTACAACTGTTAGCATAAAGTTAGTACTGCTAGTATAACTTAGTACTGCTGATGAAGAATGAAGAAAATATTCTAAGTAGTTACTACTGATTGTACACAGTTAGTGCTGGTGGTATAAAAGTTAATGTTGCTTCTTACAACTGCTGAAAGATTACAACTGTTAGAAGAGTTTCTACTATCTTATTAAGTTAGAAGATTTGCTGCTTACAACGGGATAAGTATGAGATATTTTTGTAAAAGATATGTATATCTTATTAAGTTAGAAGATTTGCAGTTATCTATTAGAATTATAGAAGATTTGTAGTTATCTTGTAAAGGACTCCTTGGTGTATAAAAGAAGATCCTAAGTTATGGTTATTGATACACATTCATACGTTTTGATATATAGCTTCAGGGTTGTAAACCCTAGTACTACACAGAGTACTCATATTATTGATAATAATAATATTGGAGATTTTCAGTGATATCATTGTTCATACAGTTTACTGTTTCATTAATATTCTTCTAAGTATTAAAGAGTAGATTCCGCATACTCTTTAGTATTCAAAAAGTTTCTACCATAGTTGTTTTGGTTCTATCCAAAGTAACTTAACCTTTACAAGCCAAGGAATCGATCTTAAGTTGGGATCAACAGTTCCTCCAACAAATACAGATGCTTCATCACTACAAGAGTTGGATTTATTATTCAGTCCTTTGTACGAAGAATACTTCACTGCAGGAAATCAAAGCGTGTCAAAGCCTTTCGCTCTCTCTGATAATCTTCAACAACAGGACACACAACCTTCATTGAATGTTCAACCTACAATAGAATCGATCACTCCACCAACAAATGTCAATATTGAGGAAAACAACACTGATCAAGCAGCAGATATGCAGTTTGAACCATATGAATTTATCAACCCATTATGTACATTGGTACAAGAAATTCCTGAGTCTTCCTCACGCAATGTTGATACTTCAAACATGCAAACATTCTACCAATGACACCGTTTCGACTACCATTGGACTAAAGATCACCCGTTATAATAAGTTCGTAGAAATCCATCCAAACCAGTGCAGATAAAAAGACAACTATCTACAGATCCTGAAATATGCATGTTCGCGCTCACCGTGAGTACTGATGAACCAAAAAACATTAAGGAAGCAATTGATGATCAAGCATGGATCGAGGCAATGAAAGAAGAGCTTCATCAATTTGACCGACTCAAAGTTTGGGATACTTGTTTGACAAATCTTTGGAAAGATAGTGATTATCTAAAGTTGTTATCAAAATAACGGATAAGATGATAAAATATTGTTCATTCTCACTAAGGCTTAGCGACTTGTAGCTAAGGGATATCGACAGGACGAGGCTATTGATTTTTGGGAATCTTTTGCACCAGTCGCTCACTTAGAAGCACTTTAGATTTTCATTGCCTACGCTGCACACAAATCCTTTCCTATCCAATAAGGATGGTCGTTTTTTTTCTTAAAACGGCTTTTTTTATGTTCCACTGAAGGAAGAGGTGTATGTCAGTCAGCTAGACACGTTGTTGATCCTGATCATCCAGAAAAGGTCTACCATCTTAGGAAAACACTTTATGGATTAAAGCAAGCTCTAAGAGCCTTGTATGATGAACTCTCAACACTCTTGATGTCCAAAGGTTTCACTAAAGGTACTATCGACCCTACTCTATTCATGATAAAATACAGGAAAGACATTCTACTTGTGTAAATTTACGTAGATGACATAATTTTAGGGTCCACAAACCTAAAATTTTCTAAAGAGTTTGAAAAACCAATGCATAGTAGATTTAAGATATCCTTAATAGGGGAAATGAAATTCTTTCTAGGACTTTAGATCTACTAATCCTCAAGAGGTATCTTTATCAATCAGGCTAAGTACGATTTAGAAATGCTAAAACAACATGGTATGGACAGATGTGATAGCATTAGTACACCAATGGCTACTAAACCTAAACTAGATGTAGATTTGAGTGGAACACCCATAGACAAAAAAGATATAGAAGTAGGATTGGGTTACTTATGTATCTATCTTCTAGTAGATGAGACATAGTGCAAGCAGTATTTTACTGTGCACGTTATCAAACAAGACTAATAGAAAAGCACCTTAAGGAGGTTAAAAGGATCTTTCAGCAGTTAAAGGGAACTATCAGTATGGGACTCTGTATCCAAAGGATTTTGGTTTTGAACTAACCTCTTTTTTAGAAGCCGACCACGCAGGTTGTCTTGATAATCGCAAAAGCACTTCTAGGAGAATACAATTCTTGGGTGACAAGCTAGTCAGTTGGATGTCCAAAAAGCAGTACTACACGGTAATGTCAACAGCGGAAGCAGAGTACGTGACATTATCTGCAAGTTGTGCTCAGGTAATGTGGATGAGGATACAACTTAAAGATTATGGCTTTAAAAACAACATAATACCATTGTACTACGACTCTCAGTCAGCCATATCAATCTCATGCAACCCCATGTAGCACTCCCGTAACAAGCACATCAATATCTGTTACCACTTTATCAAGGAACAGGTTGAACGTGGTATAGTTGAATTGTACTTTGTCAGAACTGAGTACCAATTAGCTGACATGTTTACGAAAGCTCTTTCACAAGAAAGGTTTGAGTATCTTGTTAGACGAATTGGTATGAGATGTTGACTCTAGCAGAACTAGAGGTTCTGGCAAAAGAGACTGCTTGATATATCATCAAACATCGACTTGCTAATATTTCTGAAAAAAAATACAAAAATATAAAACATATAAAACCAAAAACAAATTAGAAAATTTCAAAAAGAAAGTACAAAATTAGAAAATTCCAAAAAGAATCTTTCGGACATTGACTCTTGAATCGATAACATTTAACGTGCCTTTGAAAATGACGATTAATATTATCAAAAGTATGTAAATAAAGTTCGAGCAAGAGTTTAAATGTTTTAAAATATGTCATTTCTATTTTCTAAAATGACTTACAGTTACATGAGACCGTAACTCATGCTTAATGACACTGGCTTATGTGCAAATCAGTACATAACCCGAACCTTAAAGAATGGAAAGTCTATCTTTAACGATAACTTATCATAACAATGAGAAAAGAATTTTTCTCAGTCTTGAGCTGTTTAGTCAAGACATTCAAAGTTTTTCTCAAGAAAGGAGAGTGTATGCATAAGTGCGCTTATCTTTACCGTTAGAAGATAAGTCTTCTAACATGTGGTTTTTTAAGAGTTGAACATAATTTTTCAAGAATTTTTCAATGATAATTCAAAATCTTTCAAAATTGTGTGTTCAACACTCCATCCCTCACAAAACATTCAAAGACGGTCATTTTAATAACATGTGGTATCATTTTTTATAAACGAGTTTCAATTTTTGAGAGGGAGCATTTCGAAAACAAAAGTTGTAATGTTTTTGGATACATCATCTCACGACAATTCTTTTGTATTCAAAACATTATCAAAAATATCTTAATAACAAATCGGTATAATGACATAACTTACTTTTGAATGTTTTTATAAGTTGATTCGGTGTCTGAGCATATTTTTTTAAGAATTCTTTAATGACATTTTATAATCTTTCAAAATTGTGTGCTCAACACTTAAAAGTTTTGATGTTTTGTGAACACATTATTTCACGACTATTTTTTATGTTTTCATAAACATATAGTGTCCGAGTATAATTTTTTCAAGTATTCTTCAACGAAATTTCATAAATTCAAAAATTTATGTTTTCAAAACTATCTCTATCCCTCAACATTACGTTGGTGGTATTTCAACAATAATTGTAGAATATATGATGTATCTAAACACACAACAAATATGGAAGAAAGCTAGAGAGAGAAAGAGATGGAGGGTTTCTTCAAGTGAGAGAAAGTGAAAGAGAAACTTAGATTATGAAATTTGAGAAATGAAACAACCAACACCCTCTCCAAGCTATAGAGAGAGTACTTATACTCCAAGTACAGCCAGCCATGGGCCTTGGCTTTCATGGGCTTTCCATTGGCTTTGGCCTAATGATTGTGGAAATTCACACTGTAAATATATAATATATAATAAAATATATATAAGTATAAAAATCAACAAGAGCAATGATACCGAGAAGTAGTATAGAGTGTTCCCGGGTCGTTTATCCCCAACGAGGCTGGAATGGAAAATCGATACAAGCGAAGATTTGAGTTTGAAGAATGGAATTGGTTTGGGAAGTTGAAAAGTCAAATTAGATAATAACGACTATAATGTTTAAGAAAAACCTTGATATATTATGAAATTAAACTAGAAACGACGGGCCCCGAATCGAACAAAAAGGGGGAAAACTTAAAATCTTTAAAATACCCTACGACGAATTTTTTTCACTTCTAAACTACTATATGGGTGACAAAAAACAAGGAATGAAAAAAAGACTGACCGAAAACGGAGTTCGTTTGACCAAAAACGAAGTCAAAACAATATCCCGCACCCGGGACCGTGCTTTTAAAAAAGTAAAAAGGTTGTAAAAAATTGACACTACAAAATTTTTATTATTTTTCTACAAAACTAGATGATAAAGAAAATTTTCTAAAATAGCAAAAATATTTTTTTGTAATTTTTGTTTTTTTTTATGATTAAATAAACTTTTAACTAAAGTAAATTATAAAAATATTATATTAAACGATTAATAAAAATTCTGACAAATTTACAAAAAATTACGTGAGACACTCTAATGGTCCTACAGAAAAATAAGAATACCAAAATAAGCTACAGAAATAGAGCCCCGAAAAAGCTCTACACAGCTTATATAAGCTTATAGCCCAAAAACATACTTAAATACCAAACGCCTTGGGTCTTTAACGAAAAAGACCCAAGGGCGCAGTGGTAGAGTGTGTATGTAAAAGGGGGTTTGTATCGCTTGGTCCCGGGTTCGAGTCTTGCTCACCCGGGCCAAGTGTCTTCCCCCTTTTTTATTTTTTTTGCAAACTCTAGGGTAGAAAATGTAAAAGACAAAAGTACAGGGTAGGCGGGCAAAGATTTGGGAATTTACACTACTATGAAAACGTGTAACCCTGTACTATCAAAGATATACAAAACAGACCCTACGATTCTAGCTTATTTTTGGCTTATTAAAAATTGAGAATTAGCAAAAACTTAAAACTACAAACTTATTAAAGAGCTTATTCCTAACAACTTTAATAAAAGTGACTTCTACTTTAGACAAAAGAATAAGCTAGAAAGTAAGCAAATCAAAAGCTGTTACAGTAAGTTGATGCTTAACAAGCTTTTTGGACTTTGGCTTATTCTATGCTTAATACTTGATGAAATTTGAAACTGAAAAATGCTTATTGTAGCTTAAGATGTGCACTGAAAGTATCTATAGAAAGATAAGCTAAGTCTTAACAAATATTATAAGAAAATTGAAATGAAAAAGTGCTAGTTTTCCTTAAAAAACTGAGATAAGCTTTTTCAAATAAGCTAAACTGCTTATTTTTAAGCCTCAAAAGCTGAAATTCTAACAATGAGCTATTCTACTTATCTTGAATTGACCTAGGTAAAAGGTTTCTAAAAATTCCTACTAAAAATAAGAAATCAAGAAGAAAATTAAGCTAGGAATATAAGTTGCTGTTGGTTGTTGCTGATGCAATCTATTGCTGATGCAATTGACCTAAGCACTTATTTGTAGGCTAAATTTTGAAATGAGAACTCTAAAACCTTACTTACTTATCATGTCTAAAACTGAATTGTCTATGTTTGGACTCTAAAGTACCTTAAATCTCTAAACACTAAGACTATCTACACAAATAAACTGCCCTGGTGCAAATGATGAGTTTTTAAACTCTAAACTTTGTAAAACTAGTTTTATTAAAAGCTTAAAATTTGAAATTCAAATCCCCCCCCCCCCAAATAGAAGGTTCCATACCAGATACAACCATCTCCACAAAAAGACAAAAAGGAGCATAGTCTACTAGGCGGCCCCCAGATATATCTGGGACCGTCGGGACCACCCCAGTGACCGTTGAATTTTCTTGCCTAAAAAATACTGCTCAATTCCTTGCAGAAAATCAGACCTCTTAGCATGAAATTTTCAGATTACTTTCTCTCTCTAAAATTTTCTTTCTCTCTCTAAATCTCTTAATCACTAACATTCTTAGATCTTGTTTCAAGTGATCTAATCTCTTTTTCTCATCTCTTCTTTCTCATTCAAGTGCAAGAGAAGAACATTCGTGTTCGCTAAGAAACAAATTGTTATTTAGTGATATCTCCTCTCATCTTCTAAGTACCAAATCTCTATTGTAATTATCTTATATATTTGTGTGATTCAGATTGTGTGTAAATCCGATAGTGTAGATCTAGTGATTTTGTATTGAATGTGAAGTGGTAGATTGCTTCTAGCTAAGATTAGGACTCGACATTTAGCTTAGTGTCGGAAAACAACGTAAGCGACGTGTAAACGGTTTTCTCCGCCTAAAGGGAGCTTGTTGAAATAGTGAAATCTCGAGTAGGATACTTGAGGAATGGAGTAGGGCGAAGAGGTGCTTCGTAGCCGAACCACTATAAAATCTTGGTGTCTTGGTTTGATTGTTCCTTTCCTTATTTCTTCATATTATTGTCATTGTTATTTAGCTTTAGTTTAGATCGTTATATTGCTTGTTCATATTATGAATTGGTTAAACATACAACTAGAATCTAAATATTTTTTATATCAAACTTTTAAATCCTAAACGAACCTGTATACTATTCAACCCCTTCTATTTTCCACAATTGGTATCAAGAGCCAAGGTCACTCAAGATTTTTACAATATACTGTATTTTAAAGATTGGATCAATCTATGGATTTTGACAAATATCTAGAAGGACAATCTATGCAAAGACCATCACTTTTTGAAAGTGATAGTTTTATTTATTGGAAAAATAGATTCGAGACATATGCTGAATCAAAAGATCTAGATCTTTTGCATGTTATTACCAATGGTGATTTTCAACCTATTCAACAAAATCCGGAAACCAAATTAGATGAGGTTATCCCTTTTGAAAAATAAAGTGATGATCTTAAAAAGAGACTCACGAAAAATAATGAAGCTAAAATGGTTATTTATAATGCTTTGCGTAGAAAAGAATATGAAAGAATTTTCATGTGTAACACGGCAAAAGAAATTTGGAAAACTTTGTAAATCAACCATCAAGGTAATAATCAAGTCAAAGATAATAAGATCGACCTTTTGGTTCAACAATATGAACACTTTGTCATTTCTGAAGACGAATCTATAGATAGTGATTTTGCTAGATTTAACACTATTATTACTAGTCTAAAAGCTCTTGATGAAGGATACTCTAGCAAGAATTATGTTAGAAAGTTTATTAGGGCTCTACATCCTAAATGAAGAGAAAAGGTCATGGCGATTGAAGAGTCGAAAGGCTTAATGTCACTATCTCTTGATGAACTTATCAGGAACCTCAAAGTTTACAAAATGATCATCAAGAAAGATTCCAAAATAGTCAAAGCAAAAGCTGAAAGGAAATCTCTTGCTTTAAAGGCTAAGAAAGAATCTAGTGATGAAGAGTGTTCGACTTACAGAAGTGAAGACGAAGAGTACGCCATGGCGGTAAGAGACTTCAAGAAGTTCTTTAAGAGAAGAGGTAGATTCGTGAGACAACCTCGGAACGACAAAAAGACATTCCAAAGAAGCTGTGATGACAAGAACGGTAAAAGTGACAGAAAATGCTTTAGATGCGGCGACCCGAGTCATCTTATTAGAGAATGTCCAAAACCACCAAAAGACAAGAACCAAAGAGCTTTTGTCGGAGGTTCTTGGAGTGATAGCAGTGAAGAAGATGATGAGAAGGTCAAAAACAAAACGTGTCTCATAGCTCAAGCATCAAGTGAGGTATGTTTCGAATCCTCTTACTTTAGTGATGAAAACTCGTCAATAGATGATTTAGTGTTAGATAGTGAATATGATAAACTGTGCAAAATGAGTTTAAAGATAATCACTAAAAATAAAAGATTAAAAGCCACTAGAAATAGTTTCAAAAAAAACTTAGTATTCTAAAAGAAAAAGTGCCTACACTCGAGAAAAACAAGGGAGTTGATCTCGAGTGTGTAAAATGTCATATGCTTAAAATTGAAAATGAAAAGCTTAAAGAGGAAGCTCTTAAACTAACCTAGTTTGAAAAGAGCACACATTGCTTAAATGAAATGTTAAATAATCAAAAACCCTCCAGTGAAAAGTTAGATTTAGCTCTAAAAGAGGACCAGAATTTACATGGGAACGCGAAGATCAAATTCGTGCCAAGTATCCACATCTGTTTTCAAACATCACTCCGACATCCAACTAAATCTCGGGACGAGATTTCTTTTAAGGGAGGGAGACTATAACAACCTATAATTTTCATTAATGTAAATATCCATCTATTAAATTAGATGCACTATAATATACATCTATTAAATTAGATGCACTTTACAAGGAAATTTTTGCTTTATCTCATTATGCAACGTAACTTGCATTTCTAAAGTAAGCGAGCTCACACAACCACTATCAATGCCATTTATATCTATGTTTATATCATGTAAACATCCTAATATGTCCAGTCTATATCTTAATATTATTTCACCAAGTACATTATCCATTTAACATACTTTTCAAAACGTTATTTCAAAACAAGCATTAAACGTTAACGTTTACATCAAAACCCTAATTATATGCAATGTATACATATAAAATGAATGTACAAGCCTTTAAAGCATGTGTACATGTATTAATACACAACATTTGAATATCTTTTCCCTCCTGAATTAAGTTACAACATTCTAAAGCTCAATGTACAAGTCAATAATACAAGAAAGTCAAACTAGGTCATTTTACCTCCTAAATTACTTTGGTTTCTCACCACCACTTTAACACAAGGTACAAGCACTTAATTTATGACTTTAAAACCTTAAACCTAAACCTTAATTCATCCTAAAACCCTAATCCCTAAATGAAACCCTAAAACCTTAATTTCACTTTAAACCTAAAACTAAACCCTAAACCTAAAACTAAACCCTAATCCTTAATCCTAACCCTAAACTACCCTAAACCTTAAACCTAACTTGATCTAAAAACCATAAAACCTTAACTCGTGACCCATTAAACCTGGCACCCCTTTTTATTTCATTTTGACTCATTTTCAACCCAAACAAGCACCCTAGGACCTCTATGACATCACCAACATGTCACAAGCAAGCAACTAAGCACCTCGATCACCTCCCTTGGCCACCATGTTTGGCCTTGTTACCTCCTTGTCACCCCTTTGTACTCGTCACCTCCTACCTTTACCATAACCTTCCATCAAGATTAGCTACACCTATATCCCTCAAGAGTCATCACCATAGCTTTCCTTAGACATCTATCCTAGCCTTGACACTAATCAAAACACCAAACTTGGCCACCAAGGTGTTTTCGCACCTATAAATAGCCGAACACCCCCATTCATTCAAATCACAACTCAAAATCTATCACACACACAAATGGAGTTCTAAGGAGGATCAAGGAAGGTCAAGTGAAGTCCCTAAGCTCATAATAGAAGCCAAGAATCAAGAGAAAGGAACCCTTGAAGTCGTTACTAGGCGTATGAACTCGAAAACCCCATTTCGACCCATATTAGCTCAAGTAAGCTCAAAATCTTGTTCAATAAGCTTATAATCTGTATTAGAATGTTCATAATACTATTAAGATTATATATGAACTCTTGTTAAAGCCTTGAATCCTCAAACCCATGCGTTTTTTATTAAAACCCTAAAAATGACCCATTTTGATTTTCTAGCTAACGAATCATTTTTCTAAACTTTTGTTATGTTAGAACATCTTATTTTAGCTTATTCTAATAAGCTATAACCTACAAATATCATTTGGAACCCTAAAATAAGCTTGCATGGCTTTTTGGACTTGATTTGTAAATATTTTCATGCATAGGGGTATATATCGTAAATTTCTGAAATTTATAACTAGAGGGGCTGAAAATGTCATTATTCTAAAGTTATAACTATAAGGACCTATTTTGCCAAGTTCTAAAGTTAAAGGTTTAAATTATATATACTTTATATATAAAGGACTAAACTTGTAAAAGTTTATAAATCGAGGGTATATATTGCCATTTTTGCAAACTTAAAAATATAAAATATAATATTTTTATATAAATTATAAAAATATATATTAATATTATAAAACTCGATTTTATTAAAACCCGACACATAATCATCGATCGGCACATTA
>BQNB010121081.1:0-20521 GCA_026074375.1 Tanacetum coccineum
TTTGGTTAATTTGATCCGTGACAATCTTATTAACCTTAGCACCTTAATTACAAACTGTGAAAACTTCAATTCCCATGGAACGACCTGGACTTACCTAAAGCTATACTATACACGAACGGGTATACTTCCCGAGTGCTGTATTTTTATTAAAAATAGGTATTTCTAGTTATTATAAATTTAAAGCTTGGAAAACAGACATCAATGTCTCTTCAAATTTTCTCTACGAATTCTAAGAAAATGTCACCTTAGGACTCGGTCTCCAAAGAAAGGAAAATGTTCATTTATGTACATTTATCCTAAACAACGGGAAGTTCAAATCTTCTCGGTCTTGTGCAATGTCATACAAACATTCCATGTTTGTGAATGCTCAAGAGAAGCACTAAGGAAATGATACTTAATAAGGCAAATATAAAATCATTTTCTAGTTGAGCATAATTTTTCAAGATATTTTCAAAAAAAAATTTCAAAATCTTTCAAAATTGTGTGCTCAACAAACTCACACTCTAATTTTCACTCTAACCTTTTATTAAGGGGGAGTATAATAATAAGATTCTTTCAGCATGCACTCCTGTTCTCCCAAGACCTAGTTAGACTCATGTGAATTAACGGACATTAACTTATTTTTTAATTCACTAATAATTCAAAAATTTTCACCACATATGCAATTTTTGAGGGAGAGATAGTGATTAAAAAGTGATCAATAAAGCTTATATGGATACGATCTTCAATCTATAAGTGCGTTCCCAAACTCGCATGTGAAAAACTCTTTTATAATATGATGCATATGCGCAGGGGGAGATTTTTGGTAACTCTGAAAACTCTCAATGTGTCACAAATGATTTCACAAATACGTTGATTGATTTTTCAAATGGTTTTATGGATTGGATGTCAATACCCAAAGACCGACCAACTGTTGTTTCTTAAGGAGTCATAAGGCGGTTAAGGTTAGGTATCTTTGTTCCATGATCCAGCCAAAACCAGAGGGATCTAACCAAGGACATTCTATTAGATAGAGTAAAAGTCCTTAGGTATGATTGAAAAATGAGTAAAGTGAGATCGGGAATAATGTTATCCAAGGCATGAGTTATCATCAGAACAAACCTAACAAGGTGATAATGAGGACGCGTTGGTTTAACATTGAAGGGGTTAACGAATTAAAAAGAAATTTAAGGATAAAGGGTGTAAAGAAAGAAGCCCTCCATACAACTTTAGGCAGAAACCGGGTCAATGCATAATCTACCGGTAATCACAATGATGATTCTGGTATTGAAGACAAGTCATCATAGACTCAGTGATGCAAAGCACAACTCATCCCATCTACTCAGGCTTCTCTCAAAAGAAGTTTGTTTCATTTCTCATAAAGATCAACACGCTTCTATCAACTTTCTTACTCCGAGATCGTAGATATTGAAAAGGTGGCAGTCCGCTCCAGCCTCAGATTACCAAATAACAAATGTGTACTTATAGAGTCTAGAGCCAACGAGATCCATCAAAAATCTCATTAGGACACTATTCTAATCTACACCTGTTTTTCATACACTGTGAAAACAAATAAAATTATAAGAGTCCTACGCATTATCCTTGTGATAATTGCTAGAACATTCAGAGTGATACTCTTTAGTACTCCCAATGATGAATGGAAATACTTCCAGAATCAACATCAAACAACTCTACGGTAGGTGACTTGCGAGATTCTAAATGAATCAAGCTTGTGTCAAGTGGATATTGATTTTGGTCCAATATATGAATTGAAGACTTAATCAAAAAGATAGTAATTATCTGATTCACTCTTATCGTGCTGTCTGCTTTGAGACATTCCGGTAATGAGAACAAGCAAGTACGGTGAATATAATGCATATGTGTTAGATGATCCAACACTTCGAGCTGGAAATCCTGTCAAGGAGATTCTTCTTAAATTGAATCCACCTGATCACAGGTATAATATTCTATACTGTAAAAAGGTCCTCACGAAACTGGAGGTTAATGTAACCGAACTATGACAAATGACAAAGCCATATTCGTCTATATCTGCTGTTTATCACTAACATAAATTTTTAGGTAAAAAGTAAAGGCATTACAACCTCATCACAGAAAGAGTCAAGATTCACCACCTCATGCTCAATCGACAAAGATAAATACATGATGAAAGCTCAAGTACATGTGTCAAAGTCTTCCGCAATCTCTGATGTACAAGAACTTCCTCAAAAAGAACATTATCAACAAGATTACTGGGGATTAACAAAGATATATCTTACAAGTGGATCAAGTACTACTCTTTCCATTATGTGGTATAAAAATCATGTCAAAGAAATGTTGAGGGAGATTATTAGCAAGCTTTCAAGACCTTGAGCATGAGGGTAGAGACACAAGATCGCAAGGCGACATAAAGATTCAAGGATAAAGATTAAGAGATCTGAGTTGTTAAGATAAATCAAAGCCAAAGACCAAGATATCAAGATTAAATTAAAAGATATCAAATCAAAGATCAATATCCAAGATTACAAGCATGCAAAAGGATCTTCAAAAATATTCCAAAGAACACAAGGCTCCAAGACTCAAGACGTCACAAGAAGTGATCCACAAATTCAATGACCACCCAAAAGGGGAGATTTTAGCTGTGTTCTTACGTAATGTGATGGTCAATATTATTCCCCGAGCTTTTACAGAAAACAGTAGTTTACAGGAATCCATTTTAAGCTATTTTAGGCCCTAAGTGTTGGGCTAAAAGGCCTATTAGTAAGCTAGGTCCGGGCCCATTAAGGCCAACATAAACCCTAAGAACCACACCTCATTTCTGTATAAATACCCTCCATAGCTTGTTAGGGAAGGAGTTGCTTCTCATTTTCCTTATAATAAGAAGTCACCATTTTCTTTCTTTACTTCTCTCTCTAAACCTCTATTCTCCTCTCTAAGTTTTTTTCTTTTAATTTTGTGTGTTTTGGTGATGAAATGATAACCTAACAATGTTAATGGAAATTGCTTGAGGACAAACATTATTCTGATCCATGACATTAATGAGTGTTGAAAACCTCTCATACACAGATGTTAATGATTCTCCTTCCACAGCCACAAACTTGTCAAATTCATTCATGAGCCTCGAGTGTCTTTCTTGCTGACTTATGTCACTACCTTGCATCAACCTTTTGGATTCTAGCTGATAACAGCAAATATTTAATACTTTTTAGTGTCAAATTACCCTTATATTACTTGCAAATGTTTCACTAATACTCAAAAACAAGATATTTTCTATCATTTTGTAGTTTTTCAGGTGAAATGCAGGAAATGACAAGAAAAAAGGGAAAAGGACCAAAAGTGCTAATATTCACGGAATTCTATAAGAAAGTATACGTGTAAGCTAATTGGAAGGTTACGACAACGCCATTGTAATCCTAATTCAATATAGATCTTTCTACCTGTTAAAGGTTGTAGCCAATAGGGATAGTTCCACCACAAACTACAGAAAACAATGAAAAATTAACACTAAAGTTTTTGCGAAAACTAAACTTTAATGTTAAGAAGAATAATGAATATTAATACTACATTTTTGTGTTTTTTTTTTTTTTTATTTAATTTGTTTTAAAAAGATTACAGATTACTAACTATGAGATTGAGAGATGTGATGAGATAGATATCTTCTCTCTACCGTAGGGTTCCTTTTATACACCAAGGATAAACCCTAACAGACTTACAAAATGCGTAGAAGATAATGCATATCTTTTCCTATAATATCTCATGCATATCTCTTAAACGGTACTAACTATTTTGTACTGACGGTACAAACTAATACTAACAGTACAAACTATAACTGTCGGTACTTTCTACTACAACTAGCGGTACTAAGTTAGGAAAACATAATTCCCAACAATCCTCCCCTAAACATGATTGTTCAACTTGTTTAACTTCATGTTTCTCAGTTTACTCTTCTTGAACTCTTGGAGGATGTATCCAAACACTCTGTCAAATCTTGATCTGATCTTTGATGATTTTGACATCTTCAGCTATCCCTCTTTATCAGCAACATATCTTCTCAGCAACACAGCAACATCCAACTAAGTTGGCTTTGTAGTTTTTGGCAAACTACCAGCCATTAACGGATTTGATATTCCTTTACCAGTAGCCGTTTGCTTTGGGATAGCCAATTCTTCATTGTAAACAACAAGGTAAATTGATAACCTTATAGTTTTGAGTAAACTATCAACTATTAAGGGATTTGATTTGTCTTTACCAAAAGCCGTTTGCTTTTGGACTAGTCAATGCTTCACTGCCATAACATGGTGCACTGATAACCATATAGTTTTAGCAAACTATCAGCTATCAACAGATTTGAGATGTCTTTACCAGGAACTATTTGATCCTGGACTAGCCAACTCTTTACTATGAAGCAAGGTGAGTTGAGAACCATACAATTTTTGGTAAATTGTCAACCATAAACGGATTTGAGAAGTCTTTACCAAAGCCGTTTGCTTTGGACTAGCCAGTTCTTATGTCTGTTAAACATGGTGAACTGATGACCATTTGTTGTGTGGTTTTAGAACCAACACTCAAGGATCCTCCTCATCTCCATCAGAGTCTTTCGGTTCTAACTCTACAATCTGATTCTTGACGAATCTAATCAGTTCCAAAGCCATAGTACTGTCTTCTTCAGTTTCTAACTTCAACTCAAGCAATTATGACAGCACTTCCTTTTCCAAAGGATACTTATTCTCTACAAGCATATGAATGACTAATCCTTCATCAGTCATTATAGTATGTGCCCCTGAAGAACTATGTAGCTTCCAACTCACTATCTTCCAACTTTGTTGTGCATTCCAAAACTCATCATTATCACTTTGATTGAACATGATCATCAAATCTCCCCAAAGTATTTTGTTAAATCCTTCAGGTGTCTCATCTTGGTACCTGTTCATCACAAGTTGATATATAGGACATATGTCATCTCTATCAAGTATAGAGAACACTGCCATTAAAGTACTGAAGTATCTTCTTTGTCTATTACTTCTAATCACCACATTAAGATAAACATCTTCTACCTCCTTAGTCTCATCATACTGTTGTTTGGTTGTAAGATACTCAGATCTCCATTCTATGATAGGATACTTCTTCTCAAGTATCTCATAATCCACTTCCTTATCCTCATCAGGAGCTATAGTTAAACACAATCTTAGCTCTTCATCATCTTTAGAAGTAAACTTTCTTTTCTTAGACTTCATCTTCTTCCTTTTGCCAAGCTTTCTTCTTCTAGTTCCTTCTTCTTCTTTAATTTCTCCCTTGACACTGTCATCTTTCTTCTCTCTTCTTAGAAGCATCAGCAGCTTGTTCATTTATCTCCTTGATCACTTTTTCATCTTTAGCAGAACCAATAGCAATGAAATTATCATCAGACCTTTTTATCTTTTCATACAAAACTTGTATTTCATCAAAACTCTTGGTCTTCAAATCAGAATGCTTCTTGCCTCTAACATGCTTTAAATATGTCATCATTTAGTTCTTAAGCTGATTCCTTGAAGGAGGTTTATTTCTGATAGCTTCAGATCTTTGTTGAGCAAGAAATCTTCTTTGGGCAGTAATGGTGTCATGAAGAAATTTGGTTCTCTGCTTAATAATATACATCTCTCTCTTCCTCTTGAAGTTTTTCAGAAAGTATCTTGTCAGCATTAAGTCTTACCTGAATGAAATCATATTCATTAGAGAGTCCAGCCTTTGTATCTTCTTCCTCAGCCAACCTTTTCTTCTCCTCTTCAGCTTCCCACTCCTCTTGAACCTTTCTGGCCACCTCTTCATCATTAGCAAGCTGTTTAAATTTCTTTTCAGCTTCAGTAATACCTTCTGATTCAGTATCAGATTGATCTTCCTCTTCAATCCTCTTTTTGCCTTTATCTTTTGGATCAATCTTGGGAAGAGGTCTTAAAGTCAATATTGATCTTGTTGAAGTAGGCCTTGGTCTCTCAGTATCTTCAAATTTTTTTTATTTTTAAATTCGAAAGGTAACAGGTTGTAAGGACAAACTTTTTTGCTACTGTCATAAAGAAACTAATAACCCTGAAACTCAAAAATAAGCTCTCAAAAGCTGTGAAAGAGCTGTTTTCAGTGAGTAAGCTTAATGACCAAAAGCTAGTTTTCATTAACAGGTGCGCCCAACAACTCTTTTTAAGTCATTTTTCAAATACAAAAGGCTAAACCTGAAAGGCTTATAACTTGAAGAAGCTAATTATGAAAAGCTAAATTAAACCAGATATAATAAACATCTATAGGGACTCCTAATGTATATGAGTCAAAATTAGGAATACTCAGAAATAAGCACTTAAGACTTAAACTAAATAAGCTATATCCTAGAATAAGCTAAGACAGAAGCTCAACTTTTGAAAACTTAATAACCTAAACATAAGCTATAAATTCAAATTTAAAAGCATTACTACAAGCTATAAAATCTTAAACTTGAGCTAGGATCTACTGGCATAACTGTTGGTTGGCGTTGTGTGATGTGTATGAACTTTTAGATGTAAGGCTTACTAGGGATTGATAGACGAGAAGCAGGGGTAACTTATGTCGGTTTCCAGCGGGCCGTGTACTTTGCGAATAGCGGACGTAATGCTGAACTGGTGATTAGCGTCGGGTTTGAGAAGTTATTATTAATAGTAGACCTTTTGGACGGCTGTGGGAAGTCATGCAGTGTCCGTATGAGGCCCGTGGGCCCATTTATAGGGGATATAACCAATTAGGCAGGGTTTACGGGATGGGTCTATGCCGTCAAGTCAGTACATCGCTTGGTTGGGGATGGGGGTCACTCCATACTCTAGTGCTATGCGCGCGTTGAGATGGGGGGGGTGCATTGTTGAGCGGGTATGCTTTGGGGGAGGTTTTGAAACGGGGGAATGTGCGTATTATGTGATGATGGTGTGTGTGAGGTTTGTAGTGTGGTTTGGTGTTTTGGTCGGAGTTTGAATGGTGTTTATTGTTCTGTTGTACGTTGCTTTGGTGGAGGTGCGTTGGGTGGTTGGGGGTTGGAGGGTAATGTGTGTTGTGGTTATGGTTGTTGGTGTTGTGTCTTGGTTGTGTTGGTTCTGGCTTGGATGAGCTTGTTGTTATTTGGTGCTTGAGGTTTAGGTTTGTTGTGGTAGGAGTGTCTGGTTAGGGGGTGCTTGTTCTTTTGGGGGTGCTAGTTTTTTTTGTTTTATGGTTAGAGTGAAATAAGTTTGGGTTTTTTGTTGGTACTCTTGGTATGTTGTGGGGTTGTTTTTTGGGGGCTGTCGTTTTATTTTATTTGTTGATATTTTTTTTAGTTTAGACTGTCAATGTTGGGATTCTGTGGGAGGGCTGCGTGAGTGACGGTTTGGGTTGTGGTGGTGTTATGGTTTTTTTTGGTGATGTGCATGTGTGATAGTTGGTCCAGGTTTGGTGTTTTGTGTCTTGGGTTAGTGTAATTTTGTTATTTGTCTGGCTCTAGTGGTGTTTATACTTCGTTTTTGATGGGTTGTGTGATTGTTGTGTTATGGTATGTTAATTTGGTGTTGGTTTTATGGTGGTGTGTTTGCTTAAATGGATTGGCTGGTATGTTGTAGTTTGTGTTTTTCGTTTGGTTTGTTTTGGTTTTTTGTTCCTTATTTATTTACATTGTTGGGTTGTGTTGGTGATATTCGTGTGGGGTTAAATGAATGTTGGGCTGGGGGCTTTGGCTGTGCGGGCTAGATGTGTGTGTATGTTAGGTTGACTTATTTAGTTAGTTTTGTTGGGGGGGTTGTTTATGGTGTAACTGGTGGATCTGTATTCTGGTGGTGTGATTTGTTGTTGTCATCTTGCTTGTTTGTGGTTGTGTTTAATAATTTATTGGGATGTGATGGCTATTTGTGGGGTTGCATTGTTTCTTGTAGGATGCTATATACATTTTATTATATCATAATCAATCTATTCAATTATATTTTTTTATAATTTAACATACAAATTAATAAATTCAGTTATTACACAATATAGAATACCAAATTTTTTTACACAAAATAATAAATATCCAAATAATAATATTACATTAATATTATTATATTTATTAAGCTTAAACTTTTAGAAATTTTAAGTCTAACTTTTGAAAATGCATTAACTGTTGATTTTAAATGATAACGAAACTATCTCAAACAAATTACATAACTCAGTTTGACTTTAAGTGGTCAAACTTTGTTATTCCAAACACTCCTTTAAAATTGCCAATTTAAACTTAAGCTTATGAAATTAAAATCCAGTTAACTCAAAACTTATTACCAGATATCATAATAGCTTATTACAAATTTAATAAAACAAAATACAATAAGCAAATAAGCTAGAATCCATAAGCTACACATTACTCTAATATTTTTGGATTTTTTTGGTTTTTAAGACTATCTATGAAAAATTAATATAAAAACAGATATTCAAACTCACTTAATAAGCACAATAAGACAATTTTAAACACTAATTATCTAATGAATAAGCAGGATAAGCAAATTAAGCATACTTAAGCTAGAAATTTAAGGCCCAAGCAATAAATGGTAAACTTAACAGAAAACCTTAGCGTAACAAAGGTTGGACTAACTCATATGAGCAGTCTACAAGCTCTGGCTTATCCTAAGATAAGCCAGTATAAGTCCATATGAGCTCTTCCCTTTTAACTCATCTTCCAATTATCACAGTCCAATAGCATAGGTAATTAAGCTTATTTTAGAGTTTAAGTAAATTAAAAGAATAATTAAGCTCAATCACACGCTTAGAGACTTGTGAGAGCTAGAATGAACTTGTGTGAGCTTATGAGTGACAGTACCAAACATTTGGCTTATTGAGAATTTTATGACTAAAAACAGATGATTAACACTTAAACTTGATTTCATTAACTTTCAAAATAGGTTACCAAAGTAAGAAAAGAGATTACAAGGATTTAAAAGAGGAAATTACATGTTTAACTAAAAACTACATAAGCTAATTTAATTGAAAAAAATTACAAGAAAAGAGATCCAGCTGATCCTTCTAGTACTCTTGGTAGTTACACGCTCCTCTTGATCTCATTCGTACATTCTCTCAATGATTGGAAGAGCAATCTTAGTTGTTGGATCACATAATATCTCACACGGATTGCAAGCTCGGCAATCTGTGATTGAGACAGCTTGTGCTTCTTTTGAGAGTGTATCAAGTGTGAAATGCTTCATTCCTTATGTTTTCATCAATCCAACGTGTCATCTTTTGATGGGATTAGCCAATAGAATGCGTTTGTTGATGTAATCCTTTGCTACGTCACTTATTAACACTTGAATTCCCTTTCTTGACCCTCAATTAGCAAAACCCCTTTGTTTTTAACCCTGGGTAAAATGGGGGAGACGATGAACAGTGTTTAACTGTTTCTCCCGCTATTTTTTTACCAGAGGGTGCGTTTGAGTTTGTGTTGACCTGGGCCTTTTTCTCGTTGACTTGGGCTATGTCATGGGCCAAAGGGTTTTGGGTTTGGACTTGAAAAAGGGGTAACGGGTTGTTAAGGTTATTATTTAAGAGTTAACGATTGTTAGGTTTTAAACTAACGACCGTTAGTGGAATTTAGGGTTTGTTTTGTTACTTTGGATATTTTGAGGGACTGAATTGGTAACTTTGGGTTTTGTCTTTTAGTGAGTTGACCATTTGACTTTTTGACCAAGTTTGACTGAAGCTTGTCTATTTGACCTTGATATCTTTCTCCTGGCGCTTTTGTGCTCTTCCATTCCCCGTGTTCGTGTTTGTCCGGTTTTGACCGTTTTCTTGTGATTTTTGCTTATCCGTACCTACACAATAAGAAAGATAAAACAAGCAATATACAAGCATTTTATGCACACTTTTGGTCTTTATTGGGTCATTTTTAATATAAAACAGATATGTGTTTTCACACATATCAAAATTCCCCAAACTAAACGATTGCGTGTCCTCACGCAATATTATTGCTTATAACAAATAAACTCAAAACTTTCCCCAAAACTAAAACTTTTGAAAAAGTAGCAAAGATTTTTGTGAAGAGAGTTAAGAGATCACAAGTTATAAAACACCCTTATTTCCTATTTTTCTAAAACTTTTTCATTTCATTTTTTTTATAACTATTATTTCAGACTTTCGTTATTTTCATAACTGTTAGGGATCATAGAACAAGATGCATTTCGATTCCGAGAATGCCCCAAAAAGGATAAATTCATCGTTCCCGACTTTTCACTTGTCCAAACCAAGCTTCCTAAACCAAATCATACGTAATTTCAGTAAGGTGCTAGCACTACTTTCATATTTGCAACTTGTGAACTTTTTTACTCCGACATTTATTATATCTTAAGTGAATGTGCTATCTTGAATTTCAACCATGGATCAACTTTTTGCAACATACTATGCTTTACGTTCCACCTTAGAATAATGAGTTTAAAGGCGAGATCATCCTATGTAGCGACTTTGTCCGGCACATCCCAACCTTACGACAAAGTGACCAGGATTTTGACACCCCACAGAGACTAGTATCGGACTCACGAACCTTAGGTTTCAAAATACTTTCAGGTTTCCTAGATATTCATAGCTTATAAAATAGTATAGTCAAAGTGCAAAAGCATATTTGAATTTAACAAAAAGAAGTCAATTTATTAATCCACACTTAATTATATAGATATTTATGCAATTGTAACCTCTGACCTTTTAGAAGGCTGCAACATCGGTTGTGAGCCGGCAAGATGCAGCAAACTTTTATCAGTCTCGGATTTTTATTCTAACTTGGGCTCTCTTAGAGATACAACATCGGTTGTGAGCCGGCAAGAGGTAGTAAACTTTTATCAGCCCACAGCTTTTATTATTATATTTTATTGATTTTTATCATTTTTCATTATTTTATTATTTTTTATTTTTATTTTTATTTTATTTTATTTTTATTTATTTATTTATTTTTTATTTTTAAAGAAGACTTCTTTTTGAAAAATTCAAGTATAAGTTTGAACTAAGACTAATTTTTTGCTATATATTACATAAAAATTGTTGATTTATTTAGTTTACTCACCAAAAAAAAATAGCCACGTATATTAATCCGGTTAAGGAGCTTATGAGAGGGAAAAGCTACAGTTACATAACATGAGCTACTTAAGATTTCCAAATAATCTTTGTTTGCATCCTACTCTATTATTTAACTTATCATTTTTGTTCTTCATGGATAAAGTTGGAACGCGTAGCGTCTAAAGTTAAGGAACACGCTAGGCTCAACCACGCTCGGATCGGGTTCAAATTTACTCTTATTCTTTACCTTAGCAAGAAAAGTCAAAATTGTGACAAAAACAATTATTTTATTTTTGAATTTTTTTTTAATTTTTGTGGGAAAACAGGGTACGTGAGAACAACGGGCAAAAGTAGGCAAGATCATATCGAAGATATACTACCCCATACTAAAATCAAACATTGTCCTCAATGTTTCCTAATCTAAGGCTAAAAACCCCATACTAGAACTCAAAAAGTCTTCTGTTTTAATTCAAACATGAAGAAAGGTATCACAATAAATCTTTATCATGTATTAAGTGTGCTTATAAGGATAAATGTTAGTCGATAATAATCTTTAGGATATCAGATTTCCCCAACTAATGGCAAGTAAAGGCTAGAAAGCTTGAGTGGACTGGGACAAAAACACCAACCACGAGAGTCTTCAGGACAAGTTGGGTCTATCCTGCAATCAATCACAAGTACAAACAACACACAAAGAACGGAAAAGTTACAAGCGTCACTCACAACACAGTTAAAACTAGAAAAGAAAATTGGAAAATGGATAAGCATGGGGTGCCTCCCACGAAGCGCTTTGTTTTTGGTAACCGAGTCACATAGCTTGACTCAATCCCTGAATTCATTTGTCCTTAGGGAGAGTGTGGAGATCCTGAATTCCTTTGGTGGTAAGTCCCTCCGAAGTAATGCTTACATGGATGACCTTCCACTTAATGTTGGGACCATTAGATTGAGATAACTCAACAGTCTCCGTATGGAAAAACTTTGGTGATGGTGAAAGGTTCCTGACCAACAAGTTTTAAGCTTTCCCTGAGAATATCTTTAGACAAGAGTTGAAGAGTAAAACTCGATCACCAACATTGAAAATTTGGTTTTTGATTTTTGAGTCGTGAAGCTTCTTCGTCTCTCTTATAAATCAATTAATCTCATAGTTGATCACGAAGCTCAGTAAGTCAATTTAGTTGAAGCTTCCGGTGATCACCCGTGGTTTTTAAGATCGAAGTTAGATGTTTCAAAGCCTAGTATTCTTTTTGCTCACTAACTCAATTGGTAAATGGCAAGAACTTTCCATAGACAAGGGTTGTAAGGCGTACAACCAATCGGTGTCTTAAAGTAGTTCGGAAATGCCTATAAAGCTTCATCTAATTGTCAAACCATGATGGCACGGTTTTCTCCAAGACCTTTTGTAAAAGACGTTTAAACCTCGATTGGACCCTCACACTGACCACTATTGAGATGTGATAAGTGGTAAGCTTGACGATGTGTGACCCCAATTTAGAACATTACTTTAGCAACTGATTGTTACAAAAATGGGTCCACGATCGCTTATTATTAGCTCTGGTGTTCCAATCGGGAAAAAGAGTTTTTAAAAACTTTACTACACTCCTAGCATCATTTGTGTGTGAGGCCTTTTCTTCAACTATTTCAAAAGATAATCAACGGTACGAGGATGTATTTATTTCTCTTGAAGACGGAAAATGGGTCCATAAATCGATACCCCTTACATCAACGATTCAAAAAACTTGGATAGAGTTTTGAGGCATCTATCCCGTTTTTCGTGAAATTTTGGCCTTGTCGTTGACACGCTCTAAGATTGAATCATAGTATGGGCATCGCGATTATGTTAGGCCAAAGAAACCGGCATCAAAGATTTTTGAGCGTGGAGATTGGCACTATAATGGCCCCGGTGGGTCTTTCATGGCAAGCTTTGGAGGATTCTCGAGAGCTTCTTTGCCCTTGCACACACCGTCGTATGATTTGATTCCCCACAAGTATGAAAAAGATAGGATCATCCCAGAAATAATGTTTTAACGTCCTTAAAAATTTCCTCTTTTGTTGAGTTAACATTCTTTGATAACAATATTCCTGCTGGTAATTTATTAGTCCGAAACACCATGGGGTACTTTCACTAGAATTAACTCATGAGTTTCTAAGGAAAATGTTCATTTATGTCTTTATTTTCTAAACCCACATCCTTATGAGTTTCAATGTCTAGATAAATGGTCTGCCGCAAGGTTTTCACATTCCTTTTTCTCCATGGATGTTGATATCAAAATTCTTTTAGGAGAAGAACCCCACTGAGCAACCTCGGTTAGGTCTTGTTTGTTCATAGGTACTTTAAGCCGAGTGATCCGTATTAATTATGCTTTTGGATAAGACAAGATATGGTGAAAACTTTTTTCAAAAGCATACACAACGGCAAGCATTTCCTTTTCCGTGGTAGTGTAATGAATTTGAGCTTCAGTCATAGTCTTGCTAGCATAATGTATAGGCCGAAAATGCTTCATCTTTCCTTGTCTTAGAACCGCACCAATCGTGAAATCACTTGCATCACACATAAGTTCGAATGGTAAGTTCCAATCTGGGACAACTAAGATTGGAGCTTCGGTAAGCTTCTTTTTAAGAGTCTGAAAAGCATCAATACAATCTTTAGAAAATATAAACGGTGTTTCCTTCTCAAGAAGTGAGTTTCACTTGGATTAGCAATCTTAGAAAGTCTTAGATAAATCGGCGGTAATACCTGCATGACCTAAGAATAATCATAACACCTTTAACTTGTGTAGGTGGGGGCGCTTAGTGATAAACATCGATTTAGCTCGATCGACCTAATTCGCCTTTCAAATTTATGCCCTTACTAATTCCTTCTTACACATAAATTGGCACTTCTCCCAATTAGAACTAAATTCGTGTCTTCACAACTTTTTTAGCATCTTTTCTAAATTGGAGAGGCATGAATCAAAACTTCCCATAAAACTGAGAAATCGTCCTATAAACACTTCAATGGTCTTTTGATCTATCATGGAATATGGCCATCAGATTACTCCCCCCCAACTTGGGATAAAGTACCGGGAGCATTACACAAAGCAATTGGCATTCGTCGGTCGCAAAAGGTCCACACGGGCATGTGAAAGTAGTTTTCTCTGATCTTGGGTATCTATTGTATTTGAAAATACCTTGGAAAATTCATTTAGAAAATAATAGAACTCTGTCCCAGCTAATCTTTCTATCATCTGATCCATAAACGGTAATGGAAAATGAACTTTTCGAGTCGCTTCATTTAATTTACTATAGTCGATACAAACTCTACAACCGGTAACAAAACGTGTCGAAATTAATTAATTCTCTTCATTAGCAACGACGGTTATTCCACCTTTCTTAGGAACATGAATGCATGGACTACCATGGGATGTCAGAGATTGGGTAAATCATTTCTCATCAAGAAGTTTTAGGACCTCCTTTTTGATTACCTCATGAATTTTTGGGTTAACCCGTCTTTGACTTTGAACCGTAGGTTTATAATCATCTTCCATCAAGATTTTGTGGGTACAAAAACGAGGGTCGATACCCTTGATGTCGGTGATTTTCCAAGCAATGGCCCCTTTGTGAGATTTGAGCACCTTTAAAAGAGCATCTTTTTCATCATTTTTTAAACCTTTTGCAATAATAACTGGTACTGTCGTTTTCTTCCAAGAGGAATATTCTAAGTTAGACGGCAAATCTTTTAACTTCTAATTCCGGAGGGTCTTAATTAAAGATTTTGCCTCTGGTCATTTCACTTTGTTATGGTCCATCGGAGGGAAGTTTGATAACAGGTATTATTTAAAAATTTTTCAATCACAACAAAAATCTTCCTCTGGATTGTAATCGGCATGAGCAATTTCAGGTGAATATCGAATCATCTTAAGTTAAGCTTTCATTTGGCATTTAGCCGTCGGCTCTGCGAGATTCTTCACTTCCTGCTTTTCTTTTTCATTGTTGACATCTTCCGGTGGAGGTGGGCAAACTTGAGTGGGTTCATCGGTAAACTTTTTGAAACTATCCTTGCATGTGTCATTAACCATTTTAATTGACTCATTTTCATGCTTTTGAGGATGTTTTGATGTGCCATTTATATGAAAAGTTATTTGTTCATTTCCGTCCCTTAAAACAAGCTCTCCTTCGTATACATCAATTAAAGCACGGCTGGTTCTCAAAAAGAATCTCCCAAGTATGAGAGGAACTCAAGGATCGGCTTTGAAATCGACAACAACAAAGTCAGTGGGAAAATGGAAATTCCCAACTTTGACAAAAATATCTTCAGCGAGTCCTTTAGGACGAGTAATCGATCTGTCCGCTAACTCTAAAGTCATTGGTGTAAGATCAGGCAGAGAAAGCTTTTTCCAAATAGAAAGAGGCATAAGATTTATGCTTGCGCCAAGATCGGCCAAGGCGTGGCATACATCCATTCCTGGGAAATTACATGGAATAAGAAACTTGCCGGGATCTCCAAGCTTTTCGGGAAGCTTTTTGAGAAGCATCGCCGAGCAATTCTCGTTCAATGGTATCTTAGCTAACTCAAGCAACTTTTCCTTATTCATGAGCAAACTCTTAATCGTAGGAGCAAATCTTGGCATCAAAAGTAAAGCATCAGCGAAACTAATGTCGAAGCGCAAATCTTGAAAGATTTGGAAGATCTTCTCCATTTGATTCGAAGCTTTGTCACGGGACTTTTGATCATCACGTCGTGAAGGATATGGAATATTTGGCTTAGGTAAACTCTTCGGAATATCGGATTCCGGAATGGGAGTGGTTTTAGGCAAAGTCTTCGGAACATCGGGTTCCGGAATAGAAATGGGGATAACCGGAGGTGGGATTTGAGCGGTACTTCCTTGGAAATTTGTTTGCTCTTTATCCGTTGTCTCCTCGGTTTCTCGTTCCACTACCTTTTTAGGAGAAGGATTAGTAGGAATCGAGGGTCCCTCGTAAGCAACACCACTTCGAGTAGTGATCGCTTTCATCTCACCCTTCGGGTTTGGAATGGTATTACTCGGAAGAGTACCCGAAGTTGAGGCTTGGTTTTGAAACAATCCACAAATCATGTTTTGCAAATTATTTTGAAAAGTGGTTTGTTGATTCATCATGACGGCTTGTTGAGATTTTATCGTGTTTTGAATTTCATTCTTAAGGTCTCCTTTCAACGAGTTGATTTGATTTTGCATGTTCCTTAACATCTGATCATTATTCCTCTTGTAACTTGAAAAATCATTTGAAATCTCTTGTTGAACTTGATTATTAGGCACTTGAAAAGGTTGGTTTTGAAATCCTTAGTTTTGAAAATTTGGAGCATGATTATTTTGAGCTTGAAAACCTTGATTTCCATGAAAATTATTTCCCCGAAAATTATTTGTTAGGATTAAAAATATGGTGTCTATATGGAAATTACATTAGTTTCTATATAATCTTAAACACAAGGACTAGAAATGTAATTAGCCCAAAGATGGCTTGTGTTTAGGCTATAAATACCCTCTCTAATCTTTCTTAGAAGGGTGAACCTCATAATTATAATTTCACTAATCATTCATTAATAAATCAATTTCTCTCTCTAAAATGGCTTTCTATTATTTCCATCATCCCCGACCTCCCGAGATCGTGAATCGAGATTTTCACAAGTGGTATCAGAGCTGCACAGGCGATTCATGATGTTTATCTTATTCTGATCAGCTTATTTTCGCAGCTTATTTAAGCTTATTCAGTCAGATTTAGTCCAGATTCAGATTCAATCCAGATTTAGTTCGTGTGGTTTATTCGAGCTTGTTTTAGTGTATAGAAGTTTTTCAGCTTATTACATCAGTTGTTTCAGCTTATTTTCATTTTAGTTTATCTGATCGAGTTTGGATGCTTACGGTTTTATCGTATGATCAAACTCGGTCAGATTCGATCATACAATGTGTTTTAACTGCTGATTTTACATTTTCAGATCTGGTAAACATCAAATTCGACATTTGACTGGTCAAAGAATCAAACTCGGAGGTCAAAGTCAAACTCAGTAATATACATGTTTCTTCTGAGTTTCATACTTAAATTCCGAAAATGGATTTTGGTCTAAATCGAACATGTACAAGCAGTTACAAGAAAGAAAAAGAACAGCTGTGTTGCTATGTGTGTATCTACTAAATCTGTTACAATCAAACTCGGAAGTATACACAAATTCAGAAATGTTGCCGAGTCTTGCTTATCAAAAATGGAAAACCGAGTTTACAAACAAATCCAAACCACTTCTAACCCATTCTCCTCAAAATCAAAACACAACTCATCTCCTTCAGACAACCAACAAATCAGAAAAGAAAAAAAATAACATCATGATCTCAGTTTCTCTTTCGTGCTCTACAATAAATTTATGACCTTTAACGGTTCAAAAGCAAGAAGAGATGGTTCATCATTGATCTTTTGAAAGCATAGCTTCCTTTCATTATTCGAAATATAAAGAAAGAATAATAACAAAAGTGTTATAATCTTGTCTTTCTTTCGGTTTTACAAGAACAAAAATGCATAACAAGAACAACAACCTACCCGAGACCTCATTTTGAAAGGCCTTGAAGCCGTAAAAGAATGAATGACTCATGGGGTTACTTGATGTAGTTAGTGGGTTTTACAGTTTCAAACGATGTTGAGTTTGTGTGTAGAAGTGCTTTTGATATGAAGGGTTTGGATGGTATGTTAGAAGGAATAAAATGAGGCGTTTATTTTGAGGTGGAGTGATATGGTTAACTGAGTTTTGTTTATATCAAAGTAATGGAGGCGGACTGTGTGAAAATGATTTAGGGTTATGAGATAACCTAGCCACTAAGTGATAATATTTATCACATTTTTGGAATGGACATAAAAACAAAATGGGCCGAGTTTGTTATTTCATTTGTTGGGCCGAAACATCAAGTAATGGCTAGATTACAATTGGGCTGACAAATTACATGGACTAGTATTGATTCTTACTTATTGAGTGTGGACGAAATGGTTAACAGGAACGAAGTTGTGTTAAAATACTTTGAAAGTTGCAATTTTTTCGGACACATGAACATCACTTATTGCTTAAAACGATCCGGATAAAGATTTACGAAAAATGCTATAAGGCTATTCTCGGGATTTAATTGCAACAAATGTCTACGGGGTTGATTCTTTATTACTTATTCGGGATTGAAGTAATATGTCACGGGGAAGTATACTAATTTCATCTTCTGGCCTTTCTACCTCTGCAACGAAGATGAATTGTTTGAGCATATAAGGATTGACATGAAGACTTGAATATCTTGTTACTTTTGTGATTTTTTCTCTCTTTTATCCACAAAGTAGCTATCACTTTAAGGAGTTACATTGTAGTGCTCAGTGACTCACGGAGTTGAGGATATTTCAAGAGATTCTTCCGGATAGTGCAAGCTTAAGTCACAACTTTAGGGGATGTTACTTCAGTATCGAGTTTGTCATATTGAGTTTTCTCCATCAGTGGTCATTACAAAGAGCCGACAGAATGCGAGGTGGGAATTGAATTAGTCAGAGTAGAGAAAAATAGAGGTTCTTTATCAGCAGTTGATTCTTATGCTTAACCGACTTTATTCTACTTCACACATGGTTGTTCTATCGAATATTTGGGCGTTCTCAGATTATGATTTTTTCAATGGTCATCGAATGCAATCAGGGGAAGAAAAGGAAGTATTCGATAGATAGCATCAATCAAGAGAAGAAATGTGTATTTATCTCACCTTCATTTCTTTCTTTCTTATCTTCAAGTCCGCTTCTATCTTATGGAGATGGATTGTATGCTTTCAACCTCTGGATGGTTAGTGTGTGAAGTATGTGCATACATGAGAAGATGTTGTTGATTCCTTGCATGTTCCCCTGAACGTATATTCACCAAAACAGAAGTAGTTTAGTTTGATGTGGTTGGCTTCTTCTTCTGCTTCTTCTAATCCTCTGATTCTCATCTTCTACTTCTTCATCTACGTCTACTTCTACTTCTACTTCTTCTATGAAGCTACATCACAGTTTCTGAATTTGCTTACAATACGAATGTTAGTTTGGGGGGAAGCTGATTCAGAAACTTCAACAAAAAGAAGTAGATGAAGAAAGTGTAGGATCTCGTTAACACTTCATAACATATATATCATACACGAATTTGATCTAGAAAAGAGAAAGAGAGTGAGTTGTTTTGTAGAGAGAGAAAGAAGAGAGAGAGAGAGAGATGAGAGAAAATAGGAAAAGGAATATTATTTTAGAATGAACAACTGCTAACTTTTCCTAGGTGGAAAAGTTATTTATATACCCCGACACCTTAAGTGACGTTCGGGATATTTAACTATGACCCGGGCTCGGGTTTTGCTTGGGATTAAACCCGAAACATATACAATATTAGAATAACTATCGAGCCGGATTCTCGATGCTTTCCTATTACAACGTTAACTAAATGATTGACCGAGACTTAAATACATAATGAATGAACTTCATGTTCGACTCAATATTTTGAGGCTAACAATATCCCCCGAAGTGAATTCATTGATGACACTCCTTCATGAGATCAATGAGATTGCTTTCGTCGTTAAGCTCATGTGGTCTTGGTCTTTCTCTTTGTTCTTTGTTGTAGGCTTGTTCCTTCATGCTTTGCGATCTTGACTTTGAGACTTTTTCATTGTCTTTATCGTCTTTGCCATCTTGCGATCTTGTGTCTTTTACCAACATTCTCATATTATGCCTATTCTTGAAAGCTTCAAATCAGAGTTTGCGGAAGTCTTTGTCTTTAAATCTTGAGCTTTCATGATAGTTTGTCTTTGAAAAATGAGCATGAATATGTGGTAATGAATCAACTTTGGTTGATTGGGATACCGTCACCACCGTTTTAACCTGTAGGTTTATGTTAGTGATAAACGAGAAAATTGATCTGAAAATCAATCGACGTATTACTTGTAAAAGCATTTTTGTAACACATCAGGAGTTTTAAGCTTTTATCAAAATTCATCAACCGTCAATTCATTTACTAGACCAAATCGATATCCAGTTGTCACAAGTTTGATTCATATAGAATCTCGCAAGTCACCTACCAAGAGCTTGTTTGATGTTGACTCAAGCAGGATTTCCATCTTCATTGTGAATACATAAGTATCACTCAGATGTTCTGGCAAATATCACAATGATATTGCATAGGACTCTTGTTAATAGCTTGTAAACTTGATGATGTTCAACAAGTGTTTGAAATGGAATGTGTCCTAACGAGATTTAGATTAATCTCATGGCTCTAGACTCGATTAGTGCATTTTGGTTTTAGTACTCGGAGGGTAGAGCATATTGCCACCTATTCAATATCAACGATCTCGAAATGAGATGTCAATAGATAATGTGTGTATCTCCGTGACAAATGAGACAAGTTTCTGTTGAGAGAAACCCGAATGGCTGGGAAGGGTTGTGCATTGCATCACTGGGTCCATGATGTCGTTTTCAATGTCAGCAATCAACTTGTGATTCTAACAGCATATGTATTGACCCGGTTTCTGCCTTAAGTTGTGTG
>BQNB010121084.1:0-20520 GCA_026074375.1 Tanacetum coccineum
AAAACGAAAAACATACTGATTTTTTACAAGCTTAATGTATATATGCATCATGTTTTCATTTCTAAATATAGATGCTAAAATCTTATTTTGTAAAAGAAGATTATTTTTTGTTGTTATATTCATATAAAGAAAAATGGAAAATGAGAAAAATAAGAAAAAGAAAGATGCCCATGTATCACTCACTTTTCGTGAATGAAAGGCAACCCATGAAATGCATCATAGCAACTATTCAACACTAACCACTTACTCAAAGTATTCCACACTCACTACACTTCACACCACTTCAATTTCACTTATATTACAACTATTTATTTTACATATTCTTTTATTAAAATCAATCAACTTAGTTAAACATCTACTTATTAAATTCACTACACTTCATCTAGTTAATTATGAACTACTTAGCCGATATTTGAATCTGACTTAATTGACTTAATTTGGAGGAAATAAAAACTTGATTCAGAAAGTAATATGAAAGTTGTTTGTTTATGATTTACTTATCGAGATACAATCAGACAAGTAAATAAAACCTTTTATCATACCTAACATCATACTAATAAGGAACTTAATTAATTAAGGCGTGAGAAATAAGAAGAAGAATCAGTTTTGATTAATTAATATATAGTCAATGAATAATAATAACAATACTAATGACAACCATTAAAAATGTAATATTTATTCAGTATAATTCAATAATGGCAATCTACTAAAGCTGGAGAAGAAAACATCAAACGTTGTTGTTGTTGTGACGAATTGAACGACTCGAATTTCGATTGAACGACGATATCTTCCATCATTTCAGGTGGAGGAAGGTTAAGATCCAGGAAACACACCATTATGATCATCTATTACTGTACGCGGCTAGGTTTATCGGTAGTGAATTGGCTTATGCTTCTCATGTGTCCCCCGAGTTGCTGGCCAGATTAAAACTCTGACCGATATTGACATTCATGCACCTTTGGATTGCTGTTGATCGGTTAAAACGGCCTCCTTTCCCACTCCAGAATATACCCAAACCACAATCCTCCTTACCATTTTTTTTTTTTAATTTTTTTCTTTCCACTTCTTGTCAGAGCTTATTCTGACGGGTGTTTCTCGTAATTATCATTGACTCGATTTTTAGGGTTTTGATCATTTGTTTCTAATGAGACTACCATGCTTTCGGCTTCTTTTTCTTCGATGTTAAGTTTCGGCTTCTTGTGACTGGCTCTATGTCCACCTAAAGCTTGAAAAGAAGGAAAAGTTCGGTTACATGTCTTGCACTCGTAAACATAGTACCCGGATTTACCACTAGTTATATCCGTTAACTTTCGGCTGTTTATTTTCTCCGTTTTGTAGCGAATTTGATCGGTTTTTTCTTCTTTGATGATAGGAGAATTAACACAAACACTTTGAGCTAAAAGAATCAAACAATTCGCCATATCTTCATCTTCTTCCGAAGTTGCCTCCAGACAGTGTTCACCGTTACTGTCAAATAACGGTGAACACGGTCTTGGACGCTTAGTACGTTTGCCTCGTATCATATTTTCTGTGAATTGCAACTCAACTTCCATGGTGAAAGATGTGTGTGTGAGTGTGAATGTGAATGTGAATGAGAGAGTGTGAGTTGTGATGGTATAAAATTAGTGAGAGGTCTAGGTTCAATATATATACATAGTGAAAGAGTGGGAAAAAAGTTAAGTAGTGAAAAGTGTAAATGAGTGTAAGTTTAGGGGGTGAAAGTGTAAATTTTTTTTTTTTATTCAAGTAGTTTGTTGCCAACAATCTTTATAAGTCGCTTTTTAGCAAATTGTATGGATGCGTGAGTCTCACGCGCTTGTTTAATGTTCTTCGCGTGCTATTCATCCATCTCCCACTTCATTACTTTTTTCATTTTTGTTACTAGCAATTTAAATCTCATTTTTTGACACTCTCATAAGAATATTGTGAATATGAAACAAGACAATAATTTTTTAGTTGGCCTTTATTAGCAAATTAAAGCTCAACATAATTAGGGCTGAGCATAATATATCGCGGATCGGATCATAATGAAAAACCGAAATCGGTTCGTTCTTTCTCACATATTCGATATTCGGTCCGGTTCAAGACTTTAAGACTTTAAGTCGTCGGTGCATACTTTTTTTACGAGTAAAAGAAATTACGAATGAACACGACATGTATTTCTTTTTGATACATTAGTGGGCTAACTAAACAAGAAATATACTTATGTGACGCAAACATTCGAGTCAGTGTTCACTTCAGAAGAATCGAGATTTTCAACACAAAATTACATTAAGCAACAAACATCTATCGGGTTCTCATGAACCCCGAAAACCCCTAAGTCCACCCCTTAGTATGAGTAAAAGATTACCCGTAAAAAAAATTATGTACATTAAGTATTCAAAGAGGATTAAAATTGCATTAATGAACTATATTTGAAAATCATTTAAAAGATTTTATTAAGAAGATGCACGTTAAAGGTAATGCTACCCCTCATTCACTCCATGTCGTCTTCATCTCAAAGGAAAGTACTTCTCACCCCTTCATATATTATTCTTCTTTGCTTTTTGCTAAATTCACCCAATAACTAATATATACAAACTTTTTAGAAATTATATCATCAATACAAGTCTAGCGATATTCGTTGAAATGCAGATACGTTTCAACCAAATGAGTGTAGGTTCAAGTACTAACATGAACTAAGTTACAAGTGGCTTAGTTACATGACACAAGTTCAACTAACATGATCAACCAAGTTGATAATAATAATCGTATTCATATAGGCTAACTTTACAAAAGGAAATTGACAAGTTAACCTACTCAAATCATATAATTGAAGCATATAATTGTGAATGTTTTATATTGGTTAACTAGATACTAATATATTATGGTGTTAGATAGAAGGTGGGAAGAGAGTAGGGAGTAAGTGTGAAGTCTATTAATGTTTTAGTTATGTTATGGGTGGTATTGAGTGTGTACACCATTACTATATTTCATTTTACAGGTAATATTGTGACCATTACTACACTCTATTCTCTTCCTTTACTTACTTAAACCTACTTATTACTATCACTTATGTATTCCTTGATTTCTTTGCTCTTATACTTTGTTTCTGTAAACTTGTGTAATTCCTATAACTTTAATAATGAGTTTGAGAACAATATAAATTAATGTTAAATGATCAATCATGCTTGGCACAATAGAAACAAGGCTAACATTAAATATCAAATTGGATGTTTTTCTGTCCCAAAATAGTTTGAAAGTGCATTTAGATAGTCCCAAAATCAAAACTAGTTGGCAAAAAAAAAAATCTCCCTGGAGCATGCAATTGGCAAATAAACCTTAGGGACGGGAAACATGCAATTTTGGCAAATGCCTTAGGGACGAAACATGCAATTTGCAAAACCTTATGGGGAAATCTATGCAACTTTCAAACTTATTTGGGACGTACATGCAATTTGGAAAAACTAAGGGGACTATTTTTTGCAATTTACTCAATGAGCAATATGCTTGGCACAATAGACACAAGGCTAACCATTATTACTTAGTCTACTAAATGCCCTGGCAGTTGCATGCGGATTTTAAAAGGAACGTTTTGAAACGCTCAAACTAGTTGAAAATTCATCACACAGGACAAAGGGAAGACCCGTAGTGAAAATATCGACTTACTGATAGCGTGAAAGAACATGCAAAAATTATATTGTTCTCATACTGATAGTAGTATCAAGTACTATAGTTGTGTGTCTGTTAATTTCTTTGAGAAGACTTGTCATCAAATGTTGGGAAGGTTACATATGATGTTAAATAACATACTAGTTAATTACCTTTCGAAAAAAAGTAAAACCGACTAGTCCATATTTTTGTTTTGTATTCAAAATAATATTTGAATGATTTTGGTTTGTTAAGTTTTATAGGTGAATAAATTCATTCACAAATAAGAGGTGAATGGCTATGGATGAGGATCTATCTAGTTTTTAAAATAATAAATCAAGTTGGCCGGTCGTGGTTTTGTTGTCCCATAGCATGTATGTATTCTTTTCTCTTTATCTTCTTCTTACAACTTTCTTTATCATATTTTTTTTTTGTTTTTCTATTCGTTGTTTCTTCTAAATATTATTATTCTTCATCACAAATATGGTTTAATTACAAGTGATCACTGAATAAACTTTTTGATTCAAATAGGCTACTTGTGTTGAAAGATAAGTAATTAATGAAAATGAACCAAATTACTCGCAACAGTGTTTGGAATTACTATTCTTCTAACTTTTGCATTCGCTTGAAAAGGATCCAGCGATAAAGGTTTGTAGTTTCCTCCCCGTTAAGTGTGCGTATATGGGGTGACTAGGAAATGGTCGTAAACGGTTCTAGGATTGCAAAACTCTTCTTGTGTTTGTCAAATGCCTATAGCCTATTTATAAGTGTTAGCAATCAGGTATCTCAAATTCAAAAATTCATTCAGTGACATATTTTAGTGATGACACTTACATAGCGTTTGGTATGCATGAATCAAAGCTGGAATGGAATAGATCATTACAGTGGAATGAAAATATTTTGTTTGTTTTCAGTTTTGTAATGGAATGGGTCATTCATTGCTTCATTCCATTACGTCTGTAACCACCAATTTCATTACATAGCCACCCCCTAGTTTTTTTCCATTCCATTACGACATGGAATCATATTTTGTCATATTTCATTTATTTCCAACATTTATTGCTTCATACCAAACAATATACGTGAATGTTATATTACATTCTAACATGTCAACCAAATAGGTCAATGAAACAGTAATGACTCATTCAATTACTATGTTCATTCCATTACACCGTCGATTACATTCCTTTACTAGTTCATTACATGCAACCAAACAGACCCTTAAAGATGACGTTATAGTAGTCATTCAGACCACTGGGTCCGGACTATACAATCAACAAAAGGCTCAGACCCAATAATCCGCAAGAATTGGGAACGGCCCAAGACCAACCCCAATCCATATCTGCAAAGGCTATGTCCTGATCACGTCCCGCGACTAACACTGACCGCGTCCGTGAGAGCCGTGACCTATCCACGGTCGCATGTCACACCCCGACAAGAAGGCACCCGTGACTCAGCCAAATAGAGTAAAGAATATTGCATGGGGAACTAAAGGCAGAACGTCAACGCCCTGAATAGAGATAACAGACAATAAGTAAGCTATCTTTTTATGAAGAAAGTTGGGAATGGTAATGACACTAGTTTTTGGCATGATAAATGGATGGGTGGGGATCCTCTTTATGTCTCGTTCCCTCGTCTATATCGGCTAGAATCCAACAAATGTTGTTGTGTGAGTGATAGATGTCCTACTGCACGTGGTTCTGATATTGAGCCACTTATTGTGGATTCTGGGCCTTTGGGTCTTGATAATCCCCCGGGGCTTAATTTTCATTGGGCTTGGTGTAGAAGCATTCGATCCATCAATGAGGTAGAAGAACATAATAACCTTGTAAGCATTCTAACCAACCTCCATCTTTATGCTAGTGAAGACACTTGGGTTTGCTCCATAGATTCTTCTCGTAAATTTTCAGTTAGAGGAATGAGAAACCTCATCATCTCACATCACACCCTTGTCCCCTCATCACCAACGAGATGGAACAAAATAGCTCCGGCCAAGATCAACATCAATAGTTGGCGGGTATTGAACAAGAGATTACCTACAAGTATCAATCTTGATCGTAGGGGTGTAGACCTTGATTATGTGAGATGCCCTATGTGTGATGAAGATGTTGAAACGGAAGATCATGTGTTTGTCTCTTGCAAGATTGCGGCAGACACTTGGAAGGAAGTTGCTAAATGGTGGAAAATTCCCTATGATTCATCTTTTGATCTTCACGATGTGATCCATATGGCTGAAAACACTACCATCTCTCCAAAGCTTGTCAAGTTTCTTGATGTGGTTGTTCAAACAACTATTTGGATAATCTAGAAGTTTAGGAACAACATGGTCTTCTCCAAAAAACGTCCAAGCAAAAACCTTCTCCTCAACGACATTAAACTTATGTCTTACACTTGGATTTCTTCTAGATATAGAAAAGCATGTCTAAATTGGTTAGAGTGGCTTATTTATCCTTGTAACGCTATTTCTTTTTCTTGTAACTCTTCCTAGCGCCTTGCTAGCTTTCTTTTATTCAAATCGCCGTTAAAAAAAAGTACGCTGACTCCTGTCACTACATTACAAAGCGTGACGTAGTCAACGATGTTGACCTTACGGCAACCACCCTATTACCCATCTGTTAATAAGGTAAACCCCATCTCGTGACTCATGCAATCGACAGGGACACTAGCCTATATAAAGAGTTACCAAAACACTCCTAAACGGTATGATTTTCGCGACCTAATTACACACATACTATTTACAAACAATTACTCACTATCACGTAGGAGTCCAATCGCGAGATCTTCCTCCCGCGGTAAGGCTAAGAGTGAAAGGTGTCATAACGCACGGGGTTGCGTTATGCTGACGTGGCACTCGCGTTACCGGCGTTATGACATCGGGTTTGCGCGTTGAGGTTCGGCGTTGGTAGTCGAGTTAACCCACTAACGTGGGTATTAACTCAAGAATTAAAAGAAAAAGTTTAAATTTTTTTAAACCCTAACGGCTATATTTCAATTTTTTTTAAATCCCCCACAATACAATATATATACCCCATTATACCCAAATATTTTTTACACACAACCAATATTTCTCTACAAAAAAACATAATCTTTCACAATGGATCCGAATCAAAGCGATGACGAACGTAACAATTTTTCAACCGACATGTGGTTTATGATGCAAGCGGCGAGTATGACCGACGGTTGCAAGAGGAAAAAAATCGACCTCACATCACCCATAACCCGATCAACCGTGACCGGGAGGATGTCGAAATTCGATTGATGGGCGACTACTTTGATGACTATTGTAAGTATCTGTTATACTATTTTCGAAGAAGATATCATATGAGCCGATTTTTTTTAGATATTGTTAAAGGTATTGAATCTTGTGAGGTCGATCCTTTTTCAAAGCATTTTCATTTCTTTACTCATCGACCTGATGCTACGGGTCGAATGAGTATGAGTGTTATTATGAAATGCACATCAGCCATACACCAACTGGCATACGGCAATACACCCGATGGATTTGATGAATATTTGCAAATGGGTGAGCATACCGCACGTGATTGTATAGATAACTTTAATAACTGCATTATTGATTTGTACATGTCAAAGTATTTACGAAAGCCAACGTTGGAAGACGTTCAAAAGATATATGAAGCACACGAGAATATTCATGGTTTTCCGGGTATGCTAGGAAGCATTGACTGTATGCAATGGGAATGGAAAAATTGTCCAAAATCATGGCATGGGCAATACGGTAAGGGTGATAAAAATACCCAACTATTATGCTTGAGGCGGTTGCTTCCCAAAATTTGTGAATTTGGCATCATTTTTTGGGGTAGCGGGTGCAAATAAGGCTATTAATGTTTTAGATAATTCTTCGTTATTTGACGATATTCTTAATGACATAGCCCCTGTAGCTCCGTTTGTGGTAAATGATGTCGGGTTTGAAAAGGGGTATTACTTAGCAGACGGAATTTACCCACAATGGGCAGTTTTCGTCAAATCATTCACGGTCGCTAATGACGAGAAACATAGTTATTTTAAAAAGCGACAAGAAGGTGCACGAAAGGATGTTGAACGTGCTTTTGGTATTCTCCAAGGACGTTGGGAATAATACAACAACCGGCACGTCAATACCATGTTGACAGGATACGTAGAACCATGTATTCTTGCATCATAATGCATAACATGATTTTAGAAGATGTGGTAAGTTTTATATACTAATAAAATATACAATATAATACCACAAGAGCAATTAAGAAAATTCCCTAAGGAAAATTCACTCTAAAAGATATATATATAATATATAATACGTATATTTAACCGGGAAGTATGATCACCCGGGTCGTTTCCCCAACGACTTGTGCAATTGAAACCACGTTTTAGCTCGGAATATGATTTGAATGAGAGAAAAGATATTTTTGAGTATCTATAACTACTAAATAAAAGCAATAATTAAAATGAACAATTAAAAGCAATTAAACACTTAGAACAAATAACGGGGATAAATAAAACGCGACAATAAATCAAATATACTAAAATTAACTCCTAAAATTGTAAACTAAATTTCTAAACCTAAATTAGGACAAAATAAAATTTTAAGAAAAAGAAAAACATTTTTTTGATTGTTTTTGAATTTATTATGAATTTAAAACTATTTTAATCTAATTAAATCCTAAAAAATAGCAAATTAAGTACTAAAAATTTAGAAAAATGATTTTTAAACTTAGAAAAGTCTAAAATAACATAAAAACTCAGAAAACTATTTTTAACTATTTTTAAAATTAAAATCCTATTTTTAAACTTAAAATTAAAAGCTCAAAAATGAAAATTAAAATCTAAAAGTGGTGAAAATGATTTTACTGAATGTAAACCTAGAAGTAATTTTTATAAAACTAAAAACTATTTTTTTGTAATTTTCTGAAACTTTTTTCTATTTTTAAAGATTTTTCGAAAATTAAAACTTAAGAAAAATGATTTAAAATAATCTACTAACTAGAAAATTATGAAAAATTCAGGATAAGTCTATGATGCAACAAAGATCAAAGGAAAAATAAAAGAAAACTCACAGCTTAAAAAATAAGCCGGGAAAAAGCTTTTATAAGCTACGGCTTATAATAAAAAGCTTAAGAGAAAAATGACTATAAGTATTAATTGGGGGGAAAAGTTACTGGATGAGCTATTGAAGCAAATGGTTAACACGTTGGGTCTTTGAGGGAGAGGTCGTGGGTTCTAGTCTGGCAACACACCGCTTTTTGCTATTTTTTTATTTTTGCTTTTTATAAAAAACTGAAAATTGAAATTTAAAGAAGACTAATTTTTAAGCAACTTTAAAACTGAACTTTTGGTCTGAAAATGAAAAATAAGCTCTGAAACAGCTTATGAATAAGCTGTCCACAGAAACTAAGGGTTTGAGCTTAAAAAGCTTTGTTGGCACTTAAAAGCTTGCAAAAGCTTAAATATAAGCTTAAATTTCAAACCAAAAGTTGTTCTAGAAACCTTAGGATGCAAGGAAGCTAATTATGAAAAGCTAAACTAACTAAAAACACTTTAAGATTTCTAAATCTAGGATTAAAGACAGCAAACTCAGAAAAAGAAACTAAAAGTTCAAAAATCAAACAAGCTAGCAAGAGCAATAAGCTATGACATAAGCTGAGCTTTTGGAAACTAGACAAACTACATATAAGCTATTAATATTATGCATAAAATCTATTCTTATAAGCTAAAAATCTAAGTTTAAATGCTAAGTCCTAATTACTACTGTTTTTGGCTTTTTGAGATTTTTAATGAAATTTAAAGCTAAATTACCCTAAGATTTTAAGCTAGAAATGAAAAACAAGCTTTAAACTAACTAATTCTATATGAAATCTAAGAGCTTATGGAAATTTAGACTCTAAAACCTAAAAACACTTGGTTAGTTTGAGGCTTAAAAAGTCAGCAGTAGTAACTATGGTTACTACTGCTGATGCAAATGACCAAGAGGGCAAAACAAAGTTGCAGGCAACCAAGGTTGTTTCTACTGCACTAGTTACACTCAATGAGTGTTAATACACTTTAAATAAGCAAATACTACACCTAGGAAAGCTAGGATCAAAAAGTCTCAAAGATCTAAAGGAGCAAAAGCTCCCCTGGTGCTGAGACAAGAAATTTAAGCCATAAAATTATTTTAAACCTAAACTAATCATTCAAACTTACTCAAAACCTTATCAATTATCAATATCAAACTATCCAAAGAAAAACCTCCAAGTTTCTTTGACTTTTGAGGGTCAAATAGCACTAATCCAAACACCCCTTTAGCTTTTGACAGATTTCATTAAGTCTTATATTTTGAAATCTAATTAACAAAACCTTAATACCAGATATTAACTAGCTTAAAACAGTCTTATCAAACTCAAATCACCAACTAAATAAACTAGAATTAAGAATCTAAGAACTAAACTAATTATTTTTGGTTTTTCATGCTTTAATGGCAGTTATGAACAAAACTAAGATCCAATATACTATAGCTAAAAACAGATAAACAAATATGATTGACAAGTAAATTAAGATAAGCAAAAGCACAAATAAGCAATTAGTAAGCAGATAAGCAAATCTAATAAGCTAATAAGCAATCATTAAGATAGAAATTTAAGAACAAATGATTTAAATGAAAACTTACAAAATGCTTCAGCTAAACAGAAGCTATTAGGCTCAAATGAGCTTATCAACAGCTCTGGCTTGTCAGAGATAAGCCAGTAAAGTCCATGGAGGCTCATCCCTTGCTAGCCTCCCTTCCATGAGCTTTTAAGTCCAAATATCAAAAGTAATTAGCTGATTTTAAAGTTTAAAGTAGATTAAAACCTTTATAAGCTCAAATCCAAGCTTATAGACTTGGATGAGCTAAAATGAGCTTATTGTGAGCTTATGAATCATTAACATGAGAATGGAAGCTAAAAAGAGAAGGAAACTTTTTCATTAACTAAATTTGATTACATTAAGTGAAATTTGGGTACAATACTTGAAAACGGAAATGGACAATTACCATAAGCTAAATTAAGCTAAAATTCACTAAATTATCTAAAACTAGACTAGGAAAAGAAGAATGTTTTTGTGTGTGTGAGAGTGAGCCTTTTTATAGCCTGAAGCTGAACCTTCTAGCCCCTTTGGCAGTTACAAGCTCCTTTTGATCATGTCCGTATAATCCCTCAATCATTGTTGAATCATCTATAGCCGTTGGATTAAATGATATCTCACACGGATTGCCAGCATGGCAATCCGTGATTGAGACATTTGTGTGCTTCTTTTGAGAGTAGAGCTAGTGCAAAAATACCCCTTCCTTGTGTTTTTTTTCTCTTCCAACGTGGCATTCCCTTTGTGGGTTTGGCCAATAGGGTGTCATGAATGACACATAACTCTGCCAGCATGTACTTGCTTCCATGAATTGCCCATTGTACCCCTTAATTTCCAAAAGCCCCTTGTTTTGACTGTGTGGTGATTTGGGACGATGGATGAATAGTGTTTTACCTTGGCGCCTATTTTATAACCGAAAAACAGGTAAAAACATTTGAACTTTGGGCTTTTTGCAAGATTGGTCCTTGTAGTTGGTTTATTAAAGGTGTAGTGTAAAAGGTTTTTTAAGAAATGACAACAATGGTCCTTGTGGTTTTATAAAAAGGGTATTGGGCTAGGGTTTTGGGCTTTTGTAATGGGCCTTGTATCCGGGTAGGGTTTTTAAGGGTTTAAGGCCCATTTAAGGTTTAAGGGACCTTTTGTGTAACTTTTGGAAACTTGAGGGACTCAAATGGTAATATTGGAGTTTTTTGTCCTTTTATGGTTGACTGAGGTTTGACCAGGGTTGACTTTTTGACTTTGGCTTCCGGCTCTTGCATGCTCTTCCGTTCTCGTGTCCGTGTTTTCCCGTTTTTGATGGTTTTCTTGTGATTTTTTGTCTTATCCGTACCTGCACACACAAAACACAAAAACAAGTATATTTTTGCTATTTTTAGTGTATTTGTGGTCATTTAGGGTCATTTTTGGTAATAACGGATATGTGTATTTTACACTTATCAAAATTCCCCAAACTAAACGATTGCGTGTCCTCACGCAATATTACATGCCTTATAACCAAATACCTCGAAACTTCCCCAAACTAAACCTTTGAAAAGTAGCAAAGATTTTTGTTGAGAGAGCTAAGAGATCACAAGTTATAAAACACCCGAATTCCCATTTTCAAAACTTTTTCTCTTTTTATGATTTTTCTTGATAATTAACTACCTAACTACAACTTATTTGTGTTGACATACTGTATTGTTTTCATTACCTTCTAGAAAAAGAAGCTCTTGCTGGTTTTGCTGATGAAGTTATTTATTCCCTCTTTGCCAAACAATCAGAGGACTGGGACTTGCTTCATGAAGACCTGGAACAGATTGATGACTTGGACATTGAAGAGATGGACATAAACTGGCAGATAGCAATGATTGCTATTTGAATGAAGAAGTTCTATAAGAAAACAGGAAGGAGAGTTCGTGTTGATGAAAAAGCACCTGTTGGTTTTTACAAAAAGAAGCTTGAATGCTTCAATTGTCACAACACTGGTCATTTTGCTAGGGAATGTACAGCAAAGGGGACACATGATGGAAAGAAGAAGAGAGACTCTTTTTATCAACACCAAGAAGCTGGAAAGCAAGAGAAGAATCAGATGGGCTTGCTGACAATGGATGATGGTATTGTCAATTGGGGAGAACATACTAAAGATGAAGAGACAAATCATGCACTAATGGCTATCAGCTCCAGTAGTGAGGTATCTTGGTGTTCTAAAACTTGCATTGATTTATACAATACCCTTAAAACACTGTGTGATGAACAAATGAATTAATTAGGTGATCAAGAAGCACAAATACTTGCCTATAGTCAAGTTGTTAAGAAACTAAAAGCTCAACTTGTTACTTTTCAAAAACAGCAACTTTCTCTAAATGAAAAGCTTACATTTCAGGCAAATGAAATATATGAAAAAGATGAAAAGCTTAAAAAATATAGGAGAATCGGAATGAAAGCTATAAAAGAAAAGGAACAATTGCAGAAAACATTAGATTCATGGAAAGATTCTTCCAAGAATCTTTGGAGATTAATTAGGTCTGGCATAAAGTTTCAAGAGAATAATTGGCTTAGGTATGAAATTAAAATCAAAAAATGAGTCATAAGTTATGAGGAAGAAATTGAATTATTTCTGTTTTTTAATTAGACAGAAGAGGACACAGTTGGAAAACCTTTGTACCAGTAGATTTTAATAAATACTAAGATTTTAAAGGTGTTCCACATCCCTTAAGTGGAGATTATACTCCTACAACCACAAGAAGAAATTTGATGAGTCTTTGTATGTTTATGGTAAAAAGGGACCCCAAGAGCCTGAACCCAGTGTATCAGATCTTAGATCCCATGAATATTCTACCTTGTCATCTAGACAGTGTAGGATCTGTGGAACTATCCTCTAACCTTTGTTGATCCTGAATCTGAGATTTTAAGAGTACCTCAAGAAGTGTATGTGTCTAAACCTATTAACAACAAATGAAAAAGGGTGGTGTCTTGCACCCAAAATCAAAAGAGGTTGAACCTAGTTGTGTTCTCATACATAAAAACTCCTAGCAACCAATCAAAGATCAAGAAACACCTAAAGTTAACAGAAGAATTGGATGTCTATGATGGAAAGAGACTAGGGAAGGTTACTCTTTCACAAAGAAGAAATGTTTTGTTTGTGGTAGTCTAAGTCATTTGATTAAAGATTGTGACTATTATGAAAACAAAATGGCAAGAGAGGATGAGTTTAAGAAATAAAGGGTTTTTAATACTGGTAACAGGGTGGCAAAACCAGTATGGACTAATGCAAACAGGGTTAATCATGCTAATCAATTTGTTCCTAAACCAGTACAACTGAATGCTGGTAGGGCAAAAATTAATTCTGTTAGGCCTAATATTAATACTGGTAGGACAAATGTTAATTCTGTTAGGCCTAGAGTTAGTACTGTTAGTTCTAATGTTAATACTGTTAGATCTAGACAGCCAGTACCTACCAGGACCTCAAACAGCTTTAGTCCTAAAAGACCACAGGTGAATCAATTTAATCAAAGAAGGCATTTTTCTAAATCTTATTCACCTGTGAGAAGACCCATTGATAGAAATACAGCAAAAATGTCTTATTTCAATGTTGTAAAGGGAAATTAGGGATCTGCTGTTAAGACCTCAGCAGGTTATAATTGGAGACCCACTAGACCAAACTCCAATTGTAATGGTGGACCAACTTTTATTAGAACTGTGATTACAAAAGGTCCACAAGGCAGACCCAAGCCTGTACAGGCCTGGGTCCCTAAGAGAAACTAATTTCTCTTTTTCATGTGCAGGATCATCCACTGAAGAACATGGTTAGATAGGATGGTGATATTTGATAGTGATCTCAGGGCACATGACGGTAACAAGGATCAACAGGATATTGACGAATTCAAATGGGGGATCTGTTTCCTTTGGAGGTAGCAAAGGCTACATCACTGGTAAAGGACGAATATGATTTGGGAATGTTAATTTTGATAGTTTTGTCTTTTGTAAAAGAACTAGGGCATTTTAACCTTTTCTTAATATCACAAATATGTGATAAGCGGCACAAGGTTCTTTTTACTGAAACTGAATGTCTTGTTGTGCCTTCTGACTTTAAGATGCCTGATGAAAATTAGATACTTCTAAAGGTCCCTAGACATCACAATATGTACAACTTTGATATGAAGACACCTACACCTGCTAAAAGTTTTGCCTGTTTGATTGCTAAAGCCACATTGATGAATCTAAAATGTGGCACAGGAGGTTAGGTCATATCAATTTTAAAAACCTAAACAAACTTGTGAAGGGAAACCTTGTAAGAGGTCTACCTTCCAAAGTTTTTAGAAATGACCATACATGTGTTGCTTGCCATAAAGGAAAGCAACATAGGGCCTCCTGCAAGGATAAATTAGATAGATTAATCACTGAGCCATTACACACCTTGCATATGGATCTTTTTGGACCTACTTCTGTGAAAAGCATTAATCATGCAAGTTATTGCCTTGTAATTACTGATGATTGGTTACCAGATTAGTTGGGTATAATCTTTTTTGGCCTCTAAGGATGAAACGAGTGGCTTTCTTCAAAGAACTTCCATTAGGCAATTGAAAACCAGCTTAATCATAGGGTTAAGATTATTTGATGAAACAGATAATGGCTATGAATTTAAGTATAGAGATCTGCTTGAATTTTTGTGGTTAATAGTGGTATAAAACAGATATAGTAAGGGCCAAGAACTCCAAACCAAAAAAAAAGAGAAAAAAAAAAAATGGAGTTTGTTTGCAAGACAGAACAGACCCTAATTGAGGCTGGCTAGGACAATGCTATCAGACTTCACTCTTACCACTGAACTAATTTTTGGGAGAAGCAAGTCTCTATGCTTGCTATGTTTAAATAGGGTAAGAGGACTAAACCCTCAAAACAAAACTCCTTATAGCTTTTGTTTGGCCAAAAACGAATTATAGCTTACATAAAGACCTTGGGTGTCCATGTTTACAATTTTAGATTACTCGTGTGTGCTTGGAAGGATTTGATGGAAAATCTGAGTGAGGTTTTTTCTTAGTTGGTTACTCACTAAATAGCAAAGCCTATAGGGTTTATAATTTAGTAACCAAAAGAGTAGAAGTAAATCTGCATGTCAAGCTAACCCACATGCAGGTACTTCAGAAGTAACTAAAAGTGCAGGTACTTTACAAACTCCAAATGCTAATGCTCCTGGAGGAAAAAGAGAGGAGTGCGAGCTCCATTGTTGTGGCTTCAGCTAAATGAATACTGGTAGAAAAGAGTTTGAGTACAATGAAGTCTTCTACAATTCAAAGAAAGAGAGATATTTGACAGAATCTCAACAAGAGAATGAGGCTTCTTCTACTGCCACTTCAGAAGATAATCCTAAGATTCTAGCTTTTAGAATAGAGTTGGAAGCAATCGCTCAAAAGCATTTAGGGACAGTACCTAAAAACAACTCTACCAGCACTCTTTTAGTTAATTCTGGTAGTGAACTAGCTAATACTGGTAAGCTTGATCCTGATGATTCACTTATGCCAGAGCTCAAAATTTTTCACAAGTTTAAGACATGAATTTTTGATAAGGCTTCTTATGATGAAGAGGGTGTGGTAACTGACTTCAACAGCTTACCAACAGAAATCGAAGTCAGTCCCACTCCTACTCTTAGGATTTCACAAATATTCACTCCAAAAAGTTCCAAATACTGGTGAATCCTAAGTCAAGTTTTGCAAACTAGAAGCAAAGTGCAAGCAAAAATCAGAGAGCTCAGCACTTATCAGCTATATTACAAAAGCAGCAAAGAAACAATCACAAAGATCAACAACATTGTTTGTTTTCCTGTTTTCTATCTCAGGAGGAGTTGTTACAGTTTAAGCTGCAACGGGTATGGGTTCTTGTAGATCTACCTCATGAAATGAAGGTAATTGGTACAAAATGGGTCTACATAAATAAAAAGAGATAGAAAGAGGAGTGTTTTTGAAATAAGGCAAGATTGGTGTGCCCTAAGGTAACGCCAGGAAAGAGGGTATTGACTATGATGGGGTTTTTGCTCCCTGTGGCTAAAATGGAAGCTATCAGGTAATTTTTTATAGTAGCCTTTGCCTCATTTATGGGGTTCATAGTATAGCCACACTGGATGTAAAAAGCTATTCCTTTCTGTATGGGCACTATAATGAAGAGTTTATGTCTCAACAACCTCCCTCTGCTTTGTGAACCTGATCACCCTAAGAAGGTTTATAAGGTGTCAATAGCTTTTGTATGGACTGCGTCAAGCTCCAGAGCTTGGTATTCTACTCTATTAACATTTATAGATAAGCATGGGATACAAGAGGGGTAACTATTGAACAAGACTTATTTAATTACACACACAACAAGAAGGATATCATGGGATCATGCTGGTAAGTGTATGGTTGATGAATCAATTTTTTTAGATCTACCAAAAAGTCTTGGTGTGATGAGTTTGAAGCCTTGATGAAAAGCAGATTCATATGATTCTATGGGTGATTCCACATTTTTTCCTAGGATACAAGTCAAAATAGAACAAAGAAGGACTCTTCATAATCTCAGGACAAGTATGTAGCTGAGATACTCAAGAATATTTGATCTTGTAAGTGTGAAAATGCAATATAAACACCCCCATGGAGACCGAAAGTGGGCATTGACAAAAGATAAGGAAGCCTGTTTAGATGTGGAATTTACACTTATACAAAGATCATGATAAGTTCTTACTCTATGTATTTTAACTTTAACTAAACTCTGCCTTTTAGAAGGCCTGATAAAATAATGTTGCAAGTAATGTGCTTTTCTCAATTTCCCCCCACTCCATCAGGGTCTCGTCCTCTCCCAAGAGACTCTCACAAAAAAATCTCAACAGCTAATGAAGCGAACCTTTAAGTACCTTAAGGGAAAAAAAAACCCAATTTGGGCTTTATGGATCCTGAGAGAATCACCTTTAATCACCTAATCACCTATTTGACCTGGAAGCTCCCTTCCTCCTGTTCGTCTTTCCTATTTTCTTTCTCTGATAGTGATTAGATGGTGGTCAAACGGGGATAGGACGAAAAAAATCCACAACAACAGGTGGTTGTCAATTTCTTGACAAAGACTTAAATCTAAATGGAATGCAAAGCAAGAAACAGACCATAGTGGCTACTTCTACGACAACTGAAGTTGAAATATGTAGCTGGCTGCTGCTCTGCTGCAAATTGTTGTGTTTTACAAAGTAATTGTGGGTTTCAAATCAACTACTGTGCTAGGACTATTATGTTTCAATTTCATCAAATTACCAAAATTCCACCATTTATAATTAAAGCACGCCAATTTGCATTTGCATTGTAAAGAACCCCCCAGTGTAAAATCATTCCAAGACAAAAGCCACAGATATCGAGATACGCCACCATTTTATAAATTAAATATATATACGAGATTGTTATGAGAAGAAGCTCATTAGGGTGGGAGAAAATTCACGTCACATAACTTAAATGTAGCTGACACTAATGAACCAAACCGTTAGATATAGACCAAGGTTTTAATTTTCTTAGGTGTTAGTTATTGTAATATAAAAAAAATCAAACCCTAGAGTAGCACACACAAAACCGCCATAGCTCAGCTCTCAATACGTTTAAGGGGAGGCTTCGGTTATATAGTTTGTATATTTCTGGTAGTTTGGTGAAATAGAGGAAAAAAGAACTAAATTCCTAAATTTCCTAAATTCCTTCTTGCTTAATTAAGAAGTGGTATTAAATTCTTAATATTTCTATCTCTGGTAGTTAGTAGTATTAATACCGGTAGTTAGTAGTATTAATACTGGTAGTTAGTAGTATTAATTCGGGTAGGTTGTTTAATAGTCTTAATTTTGATATATTATATACAATCTCTTGCAGCAATAAGCCATGAAGCAGGTTTTTCTTTGTTTTAGACTAATTCTTGCAGGAATAGCATGGATTTGCAGATGTAAGGAAGGTGTGATAAGGTCTTTGTTTTGTAAGTCTTCAGTAAATATCCTTGATTCTCTTTCTGGTTGAAAAAAGAGTTTAATTTAGGTTGAAAACCACATACCTTAATTCCTCCCCTGGTTTTTTTTTTTTTTTTTGATACAAAGTTAAGTCCTGGTAGTGTTAAATTAATTCTGGTAGGTTACAGTTAGTGCTGGTTGCGGGAAAATTGACTTTTGCAGTTTAAACACTGTTTAAATGTTACCGTTACAGATTTTTACGGCGCTATTGTCGTTAACAGATAAGCTATATATAGATAAAGTTTGATTTCTCTTTCATACTTATCTTATATTTACTATCTCCTCTTATCAAAGTAAAAATCTTCTTTATCTTTACAAAGGATATATTCAATTTTCTTTTTACCAGCATCTAGAACCTCACTCGTAACTAAACACAGTAATTTTCAGTCCACATCACTATCTTTTCTTGCAACTTTCAAATCATGGCTCAATAAAAATACTGCGACAAACATAATCAAGTAGGATTTTTGCGCAAGCCTGACGAAAGAGCAGGGTTTGCAGAGATAGTGGATTTTCTAAGAGGTTCCAACCTCAGGTATGCTTTAACTACTAATCCTACTATCCATGATTCCCTAGTCAAACAGTTTTGGCAGACTGCTACTGCCAAAACTCTTGATGATGGGACTCTAGAGTTACAAGCAACTATTGATACTATTGTGTATACAATCACTGAGGCATCTATTAGAAGTAAGCTTCAATTAGCAGATGCTTCAGGGATTACCATGTTGCCAAACAATGAGATTTTTGAGGGGATGGGGCATATGGGGTATCCTACTGATGGATCTTTTACCTTTTGGAAAAGCTTTTTCACACCCCAATGGAGATTCTTAGTCCACCATATTTTACATTGTATAATCTCTAAAAGTGGTGGATGGGATCAATTTGGTAGCAATATTGCTACTGCCTTGATTTGTCTTTCCACTGGCAGAGTTTATAATTTTTCAAAACTAATTTTTTGAATTGCAATGGTGCAAAAAACTTGAAAAGCAAAACAAATTTTTGGATGTATCCTCGTTTTCTGCAAACTGATTTTGGAATATACAAAACTGAAAACAAACACCCTTATCTGGCTTGACCTTGACCAAAAAGATTTTTAGAAACATGAAAAGGGGTTTTTAAGAGGTGGTACCCAAGACCTTGTTGCCTGCTTTGTGTGTCTATTGTTTTCTCAAGATGCAGGACAAGAAGGCACCATCTGTCAACTCAAACCTCAACCATTCATTCCCTATATGGTACCATACCACACCACCGTACAACTCAACCTATACCATCTGAAGCCACAACTATTCCACCTCTATCTCAACCTGCACCACCTACACCTATTGCAGAAACTACCACTGCCTTACTTCACCTTCAGCTGCACATGAACCAATGGAGCATACCTTTGAACAACCATCATCTGCCCAACAACCACCTACACCTAGACAAGAAGCTACTACTTCCCAGTTAATGGCAAGGATTGATGACTTGGAGAAGCAGCTCAAGGAAACCAAACAGACCTTTGGGAAAGCTATCCTCACTTTGGTGGAAAGAGTAAAGTCTTTGGAGGTTGCTTTGAAGAGAAAGACCAAGAGGGTACTTTTTTCTGATTCTGAGGAAGAATAAACAGCAGCTCAGGGGAGGAAGACTCATGATTTAGATCCTCTGGTTTCTTTTGTACAAGAGCTTATTACTCCCTCAAAGACTGTCAATGCTTTAGGGGAGGAACAAGTTGAAGACATAAGCCCTACAACTCTAGAAGCTGCTGTAATCTTAACAAAAGTTAAAAAGATCAAGTCAGTTGATAAAGGAAAGAGATACAAGAGAAGGAAGAGTTCAAAAGAATTTGCTGGTACTGGTTTGGACTTTGAAGAAGTTAAGTCTGCCTTTGAAGAAGTTAATACTGGTGGCATTAAAGTTAGTTCTGGTATTGAAGAGATTAATGCTGGCAGTTTAGATGTCAATACTGGCATTGATCCAGTTACTACTGATAGTATAAGAGTCTCAGTACCTTCTCTAAACAAAGGTAGAAGAGAAGGAAAGGCTCATATGACAGAAGAAGAGACTCAAGCTTCTAGAAAGACAAAAGAACAAATTCTTCAAGAAGAAGCAGGACTTGCTAAAGCTATCAAATTAGATGCTTTAGAAAAAGCTTTGGAAAAGGAAGAAGTGGCCAAACAAGTTCATTTAGATTCACTAATAGCTCAAAGGATGGCTGAAGAATTAACAGAGAAATAAAATAAAAGGAATGCTCAAGTTCAGTTTGAAGCTCAATCTTGTACTGAAGAAGATTGGGACACTATTAGAGCAAAGCTTGAAGCAAATGCATAATTGAAGGAGAGTGTGCT
>BQNB010121086.1:0-20520 GCA_026074375.1 Tanacetum coccineum
AATGGTCCAAAGTGGCTGTTTGATCTTGATTCTCTAACCCAATCAATGAATTATGTACCAGTGGTTGCAGGAACATTTTTTCATAACTTTACAGGTAAACAAGGAGTTTCTGAGTCTAGTACATCTTCTCAACAAGATCAGGATTGTATTGTAATGCCAATTTGGAAGGATGCTTCATATTTTGGTGATGATGCACCAAGATCTGTTGCAGATGCTATAATATAAGATAAAGATAGGATACAAGATGAGAATGATGCTACAGAAAAGTCTCATGAAGATAGCAGTCTTAAGGATAATGATACTGCTAATCAACAAGTTAATAATGTCTGCCCAGAAGTTAATACTGGTAGTAGAGATGTTAATACTGCCAGCCCAGAAGTTAACACTGGTAGTAGAGATGTTAGTAATGCTGTCCCTGAAGTTATTACTACTACCCCTGAAGACTTGGTAGGACCTAGTCATGCATCTGATGTCACACAAGTGGAGGACCAAGAAATTGATTTGGGGAACATTCCACAATCTTATGCAGTACCTACCACTCCTAACACAAGAATTCACAAAGATCACCCAATTGATCATGTGATTGGTAATGTGCAGTTGGTTCGCGCGCAAACTCACCCCTTAAAACCTATCTATATATGACATAAATACACCAAGGGACGAAATCACGCGAGATCAAGAAAACCGGAAGCAGTATAGAGTGTTCCCGGGTCGTTATGTCCCAACGAGGCTAGAGATGGATTATCGAAAAACGATTGATGATTTGTGTTTGAATGTCACAGGGAATGTGAATATGATTGGGTACTAAACTTAATAGGCAAATGAACACAAAGATAATCAAGGAATATAAGCTAGAACAAGCATGAAAGCTACTAAAGGCAAAACACTAAAAACTTTTACACTAAGGCACAAATAAGCTCTAATAAGCTTAAGACAGACAAATAAGCTAATCTAAATCTAAATAAGCAAATTAAGCATGCAATTTGAAGTCTTGCACCTGTGGCTAGAATTGATGCAATAAGAATGTCCTAGCTTATTCTTCCATAGATGGGATTTATGGTCAACCAAATGGACGTAAAAATTGCTTTCCTGTATGTGGTCATATTGAAGAGGATGATTATGCCATGTCAACATCCAGGTTTTGAAGATCCCTGACCATCCTGATAAAGTCCTATAAGGTATAAATGCCATTATAGGACTGCACAATCACCCAGAGCAATGGTATGACACTTTGGCAAATTACTCTTATGCAATGGGTTTCCAAGAGAAAAAGATGACCAAACATTATTCATCAAGAGACAAAATGGAATATCATGCTTGTTCAAATCTATGTTGATACATTAACTTTGTGAATCTCCAAAGAAGGGATTTATGTGATGAGTTTGAGAAGCTTATAAAGTAAAGTTTCAAATGAGTTCTATGGAAGAACTTAACCTACTTTTGGGTTAATAGGTCCAACAGAAAAAGCAAGGCATTTTTCATCAGTCAAGATAAATATATCCATGATATTTTGAGAAGTACAACGACACGATGGAATCTGCACCCCTCCCCCCTTTACTCAACAATATGGCAAATCTTTGGTTCAAGATGAGATGCTGCTGATGTTGATGAACATCTTTTATAGATCTATGAAAGGATCTTTGATGTACCGAAACAGCATCCAGGCCAGATATCATTTTTGCATTCGTGCATGAGCAAGGTTTTAGTTTCTCCAAAGACATCCCATCCTTAGGTTGATAAGAGAGAATCATTAGAATACCTTAAAGGAAAACCAGTCTATAGGACTTTGGTATTCTAAGGATACTCATTGGAATTAGTTGCTTACACTGACAGTGACTATGCGGAGCTACACAAGATTAGAAAAGATGTCACACCAGAGGTTTCAGTTTTTGGGAAAAAGGCTAATCTCTTGCAAATGCAAGAAACAAACTGTGGTTGCCACTTCTACAACTAAGGCTCAATATGTGGTTGCTGCAGGTTTCTGTAGACAGGTTCTTTGGATACAAAACCAACTGCTGGATTATGGGTACAATTTCATGAATAATGTTATTTATATTGACAATAATAGTACTATATGCATAATAGAAAATCCTGTTCAATATTCTAAAACAAAACATATAGAGATTAGGCATCATTTTATAAGAGACTACAATGCTAAAAAGTTGATTCAAATGGCTAAGATTGACACTGAACATAATGTAGCAGATCTTCTTACAAAAGGTTTAGATGCTGGTAGATTGCCAGTACTGTCTTCAAGTATTGGAATGCTAAATCCATAATGCCCATATCTCTTGTTTTTTTGTAACAATTTTGTTAAAATGTTAGTACTGATAAGTCCCCTTTGTAAATTAATACTTCTATTTATAAGATAGTACAGGCAATATATTAAAAAGCTGTTATTTCAAAACTGTGACATATAGATAGTAATGTCTAGTTATTTCCTATGTCTCACAGTAATCCTGTAAGTACCAATAATACTTCTAACAAGAAAAATTTTAGATATGTTTTTCTTGTTTTTGAGCTAACTCTTCAGATAAGCAATGACTGTGAAATGGTTACGTCCAATTATGCATAATTGAGGGGAGGTGAATTGTTTGTTCTTCAAGTGTTGGTTTTAACACCACACAACAAATGGTCATCAGTTCACCATGTCTAATAAACATCAAGAATTGACTAGTCCAGAGCAAACGGCTACTGGTAAAGACTTCTCAAATCCGTTGATAGTTGATAGTTTACTCAAAACTAATAAGGTCCAATCAATGACCAAGTTTTTACAATATAACATTGGCTAGTCCAAAGCAAACGGCTATTGGTAAAGACTACTCAAATCCTTTAATGGCTGGTAGTTTGCCAAAAACTATACTTTGTGTGAATTTGTGAGCCAAAAGAATAGAGAGAATTGGTGATCTTAAAAACAGATAGAGAGTTGTGTGATAAACAGACAGAGTGCAAAGTGAGTTAAAAGAATTGGGAGATAAAATGTGAGCTTAAAAACAGAAAGAGAGATTGTGTGAAGCTATTTTTTGAATGATACACAAGTTTGGAGTTTATACTGCTTTTGGTAGAGAAGTTAATACTGCTAGGCTTATCTTAGTACTGCTATACTAAATTTGGTACTGCTGGATGACCTTTAGTACTGTTTGAGCCCTAACAAAATTTTTCATTAATAAATAGAGCCGGTGAGATATTTCCGCCAAATACCTATGATATAGGGTTTGACTAATTGGACTTTCGTGATCTTTCTATATATACGTTTGATTTAATCACGATAAACTCAATTTCTTTAAGTCGGTCAAACCATATCTCTACGTTTTCTCTATATAAATCTCAATTAACTTTCTCCAGCCTTCATATTTTCATAAACGATCATATCCCACACGATTACTCACACTTTTATTCATGGCAAATTTGGAATTTTGTGACAAGCACAACATGGTAGCGTTTTTAGAGAAATCTACAGGAAGTGAAGGGTTTCATCAAGTCATCGATTTCCTAAATCGAAGTCACATTTGCTATGCACTCACAAAGAAGCCAGATGTTTATATCTCTTTTATCAAACAATTTTGGAGGTCTGCTGAAGCTACTAATGATGATAATGGAGAAGTCCAGATTACTGCTACCATTGATGGTCACTCAAAGACTATCACTGAAGCATCTTTAAGAAGACATCTCAAGTTGGATGATCATGATAGTATTACTTCTATACCCAACTCGGAGATTTTTGAGCAGTTGGCACTCATGGGATATCACACAGATTCAGATAAGTTAACTTTTCAAAAGGGTGCTTTTTCACCTCAATGGAGGTTTCTTATCCACACTATTCTTCATTGTCTTAGCCCAAAGAAGACTGCTTGGGAGCAGTTTAGTAGTAACATTGCAACTGCTGTTATCTGTTTAGCTACCAATAGGAGATATAATTTTTCTAGGTTGATTTTTGAGCATATGGTGTCCAATATTTCAAGCCCCCATAAGTTTTTAATGTACCCTAGGTTCATTCAAATATGCCTAGATATGCAGAGGAAACAACTTCAACAACACTCAAGAACATATCTTGTACCCTCTCTTAGCATCAAAGTTTTTAACAATATGAAGAGGCCTACAAAGGGATATTCAGGCCAAGAAGTTGCTTTATTCCCTACTATGCTACATGTTTCTGAACCTTTCACTTCACCTTCAAGAATCACATCTTCACCTTCCCACTCACATGAACCTTCACCTTCCCACTCACCAGACCCTTCACCTTCCCACTCACCTGCACCTTCAATTGACCACTCACCTGATCATACCACTGCTGCTACATCATTCCCATCTCCAACACAACCAACACAACCATCACCTAGAGCAGAGTACCCTGTTCCTACACCCAATGAATCACCTCTCCATGCTGTTCACTCACATGGAAGTGCTGAGGGTAGCTTGCAACTAAATGAATTGACGATTTTGGTTACCAAGCTTTCTGAGAGAATTGGCGTATTGGAGGATGATTTAACGAAGACCAAGCTCACTTATAGTTCTACTGTCACTAAGCTCATTCTAAGGGTAAAGAAATTAGAGGCTAAAGTTAAGGCTGGGACAGCTAGGAAAAGAGCTTGGGTTGTTCTTTCTAAAGATGATGAAGATATTGAAGATGATTCTTCCAAACAGGAGAGGATAAAATTATCTGATGCAGAGGTTCAAGAGAAGGCAAGCAATGAAACTGAACCTATTATTCAAGAAGTAACTCCCACTGAAGTCATTCAAGATCAAGGAAGCAGTGAGAAAGGGAATTCTGAAGTTAGTACTGCTGGAGCAACAAAAGGTACTGCTAGTGAAGTTCTAGTGGTTAGTACTGCTGAGGAAAATATTAGTACTGCTGGAATAACTGTTACTTATAGAAGAAGGAGTGAAGAGCAAAGGACAAGAAAAGACAAGGGAAAAGCAATAATGACAGAGCCTGAGCCCAAGAAAAAGTCTAAGAAAGAGCTTGAACAAGAAAGGATGAGTCTTGCTGAAGCCATTAGACTGCAAGAACGGATGGATGAAGAACAAAGGGCACAGATTGCAAAGGATGAAGGAATTGCTAGACAATGGGATGAAGAGGAAAGGCAAAAAGCTATGTCTGAAGCCAAGTCATCTAAGAAGATAGATTGGAATGATCCTTCAGTCATAAGGTATCATGCTCAAAAGATGAAACCAAAGACAGTTGCCCAAGCAAGGAGGAATATGGTTAAATACTTGAAGAATCAGGGAAACTACAAGATTAATGATTTCAAGGGAATGCCTTATAATGAGGTTAGGCCAATATTTGAAAAGGTTTGGGATTTTAACCAACATATTGAGCCTATGGATCATGGAAGTGAAAAGATGAAATCTCCTGAAAAGATTGAAAAAGAAGATGTTGATACACATAAGAAAATGAAAGAAGTTTCTAAAGAATCTGGAGCAAAAAGAAAGAAATCTATTCCTAGAAAAAGCACAAGAAGTTCTGTTAAGAGACAAAAGATGGAACTAGATGATGAGAAGGAAGATCTCAAGGGGTACTTAGACATAGTTCCAAGAGAAGTTGTTGCAGAAGATGTGGAATCTCTATCTACAAAGTATCCAATTATGGATTGGAAGACTTGTGTTCTGACAGAAAATTTCATGTATTATCAAATATTCAGAGGAGATGGCAGTTCCAAGAACTATAAGGTTTTAAGTGAGATGCTTGAAGACTTTGATAGACAAGATGTTATGGACTTATACAGGCTAGTCAAAGAAAGATATAGTACTTCAAGACCAGAAGGATATGATTTGATGCTCTAGGGAGATTTGCATACTTTATTTGAGCCTGATGAAGAAGATGAAATATGGAAGAATCAGCATGAATACAATCTGATAAGTTGGAGGTTATGTGATTTTTGTGGTATTCATATTCTGCTGATGCAAAATGGGATTGCTATACATATGCTGACAGAGAAGAAATATCCTCTAAGTCAAGAAATGCTGTCAAAGATGCTGAGTAAAAGATTGGAGGTTGATCATGAAAGTACACAAGCATATGAACTACTGAAGTTCATCAGATCTCAAGTGCAGGAGTAGCAGAGTGTTTGAAAGAATCATCATCAGAAGATAAGAAGATTTAATCCAGAAGAAACTTGGGATTTGAAGATAAAATCACCCAGTTTAGGGGCGGCCATGTTGGGAATAAATCTTCACAAGACTTAAATACTGCCAAGGTATAACTTACCAGTACTAATGGAGTTAGTCATTGCCAGTACTAAAGTTAGTCCTGCCCAGAGTTCGTTAATACTGCTAGAAAGCCAGATTAATATGTGCTGGTCAGACAGCTGCCTGACTTGGGAGATAAGGATCCAAAGAGATAACTAGGAATGTATATATTTTATATTTGTATCTTGGAATATCCTTGTAACTGTTCTATAAAGTTAGTTAGTAAACTTGTAGAAGGACTCCTTGTGGTGTATAAAGGAGCTCCTAGGTTAAGGTTTAAAGATAAACTCTTATGCTTAGAGATAGAGATCCATTTAGCGTACGACAGCTTCAAGGTTTGTACCCCTCGTAACTACTCAAGAAGTATCTATTATCAATTAATATTGAAGCAGCAGTTTTGTGTTTTATTCATTGTACTTCGTTTGGTATGTTTCATTGATATCAAATACCTCTAGAGTATCAAAGTGTAAGATACCGATACCTATTGATCTACAAACAAAGTTCAACCATAGTTAATTTTAGATTCATCCAGGGTAACATATCCAAGGTAACATACTCTTTACAAGGTAAAGAATCGATCAAGGCGTGGGATCAACAAGTGGTATCAGAGCCTGTGCTTTGAGAAACTTTGATCTAGAAGTAATGGAGTTGGAGAATACTCAGAACAATGCTTTGGCTAAGCTTCCCATGCTCAAACTCGGGGAGTATGAGATGTGGGAGATCAGGATCAAACAGTATTTTCAGATCCAGGATTATGCTCTATGGGAGGTCATAGAGAATGGGAATTCATGGGTACCTATTCCTGTAACAACACCATCAGAAACTGGTACATCAACAGGAACAAAGATGACTATGCCTTCTACTATTGAAGAAAAGACGTGTAAAAAGAATGATGTAAAGGCAAGAAGTCTACTGCTCATGGCACTGCCCAATGAACATCAACTTACCTTCGACCAGTATGTTGATGCTCAATCAATGTTTGCTGCAATTAAAGCTCGATTTGGAGGGAATGAAGCAACAAAGAAGACACAGAAGGCTCTGTTGAAACAACAGTATGAAAACTTTAGTGCTTCAAGCTCAGAATCACTTGATTCTATCTTTAACAGGCTTCAAAGGCTTGTTAGTAGATTGGCAATTCTGGGTGTGGTTACTCCTCCAGAAGATCTAAATGTAAAATTTTTAAGGAGCTTACCTTCTGAATGGGATACACATGTGGTAGTTTGGATGAACAAACCTGATTTTGATACTATGGGTTTGGATGATTTGTACAACAATTTTAAAATTGTTGAACAGAAGGTTAAGAAATCTGCTGGTGCAAGAAATGATGATAAAAACTTGGCATTTGTAACTACTTCAGGTGCAAGCAGTACTAATAATATTAATACTGTTAACCCTGAAGTTAGTACTGCTACCACAAAGGTTAATACTGCCAGTACTGAAATTAGTACTGCTACCTTTAGTGATTCCACAGTATATGCCTTTCTATCCACTCAACCACAAGGGTCTCAACTAGTTCATGAAGACCTTGAGCAACTTCATGATGATGATTTGGAAGAAATGGATTTAAAGTGGAACATGGCACTACTAAGCATGAGGGCAAGAAAGTTCTATCAGAGAACTGGAAGGAAAATCATCATTGATGGAAGCAACACTACTGGATATGATAAATCAAAGGTAGAATGTTTCAACTGCCATAAAATGGGACATTTTGCCAAAGAATGCAGAGCACCTAGGAGTAAAGACAACAGAAATTGGAATCAGGGTAGAATGTTTCAAGTGCCATAAAATGGGACATTTTGCCATAAAGTTTACGGCGTAACCTCATGTTAGATGAGGTTTTTGTCAATTTTGTTTTCGTCATAAAATGCAAACCGTAAGGAGTTAGAATGAGTTTTTTATATCGTTGGAAAGCTTATGGAGTCTATTTTATGATAATAAAACTTTTAAGGGTCTAATTATAATGTATTTTAAAAAGTATATTAAGGAATGACACAAGGTCATTCCCAGTCAAGCGTTTCCGCAAAAGTTTTTGATTTCGGGTCAAATATCAAGTATGGAAAGGGGCGTTTCATGCTAAATGTCATGAGTTTTGACAGAAATATAGTCATGCCCATACATTACAGTTTGCAGTCTGCAAATAAAACACCCTTATTCTAAATGGAAATGAAGTCATGCCCATATATGTTTTGAATGGAAATGCACTCAACTCATGACATTTAGCATTTGCAGTTTGACTTTCTAAAGTAAATATGCAAATGCTAAATGTCATGAGTTTTGAATGTAAATGCAGTCAACTCAAAATAGGTTAAATATTACTGCAAATGCCAAATACTTGAATAAACAAGCACATGTCTAAACATCAACATCATAGCTAAAGAAAGACAGAACAGAGTATCAACAACCTAAATGTGTCAAGAACATCAACATACAATTACATCATCAATATACAAAAGAGAGGATAAAGTATAGCTAAGACTTGGAATTTCTTTTTGTGGGGGGCAAGGTGGTGGAGCATTAGGAGCAAACAAAGCAAGTACACATCTAGGACCTCTAGAACTTGTGGAGGCAGCTTATGCACTAGAAATGGAAGCAATAAGAGATATAGATCTTGTGGAAGAGGAAGCAAGTTGTCTTCTAGGACCTGTAGATGTTGTGGGTGTCTCTTTAAACATCCTTATCTCATCATCAGTGAGAGGATATTTAACATCATTAAAGTAGATAACATCTTCATTACCAAAAAACATTCATCATTGGATACTTCAATCACTTCTGCAAGCATTGGAATACATAAATAGTTAACAAACTTTAGAAGTGACATATAAACATTTTTAAACAGGCAAAGACATATAAACATTGTTTAAACACTTTAGAAGAGACATATAAACATTGCTATACAAGCAAAGACATATACCTTTATTCACCTTCAATTCTGCCTTCTCTGCCTCTTTTTCCTTCTTTGCATTTAGCAACTTAGTAAAATCCTCTTTAAGTTTTGTGACTCTGTTTTCAAGATCAAAAGAAACAAAAAGATCAACATCATCAACATAAACAAGCTCAACATCATCCCCTGCCTGCTTTACCTGCTCTGCCTGATTTGCCCAAGCCAAATCCGCTTCAACTTTTCCCTTCCCCTTATCATCTAGAAATTAATAGATTAAGACATGTTAAATGTACAGATACAAGACACTTCCAAACAACCTATAAATTAAGTATGCAAATAATAAACTAACATTTCCCATATTTAATCTGCAAATCTTCCAGTATGATGTCAGCTATTTCATCCTCAATAGTCCAGTTCTTCCCATACTTCTCTAAAACATACTCAACCATATCATCAATCACCATCAGCTTTCTATAAATCTTCTCTGTAGCCTTCTCAGATTCTACCTTCTCAGCTTCTACCATGGATAAAAATTTCTCTACATAAATGATTGGCAAACCATTAGGTGTGTTTTTGAGACAAATTACAGACTATTAGGAGTGTTTGGCACTACCATTAAGACTATTAGGGGTGTTTGGCACTACCAAAAGGGGTGTTTGGATACCATTCCTAATGGCATGTCATGAGCCCTTATTCAAAATGAAAATGGTATCCAAACTACAAATGCTAAATGTAGTCAAATGTATTCTACAAATAGAAATGCTAAATGAACTTTTGCATTTAAGTTGTATCAGCTTAAGTTCATTTAGCATTTCCAAACACCCCCTTATTCTAAATGGAAATGCAGTCAAAATGGAAATGCAAGCAAAATGAAAATGCATGCAACACTCTAAACAATGGAAGAAAAACACTAACTTTCATCATTGCAAAATTATACAAGTCGTCTAGCATCTCGTCAGTAACTGGTACGTTCTAATACTTATCATACACATAGTCAACCAAATCCGGAGTTCTTTCAACTTTGCTTCAATCTTTTTCTGCCATTGCATAAATGAGGTTGTGATTAATGTGAAATGATCAAATAAGCATAACAGAATAAATAAGCAAATAAATAACACTAACCATTTTTCTTGTTGATTTCATCTTTCTTGTCTGACATTGTTCTTGATGATTGTAGTTATGAATATAGATTTAGGGTTTGGTGTTTATGATTGTGGTTAATGTAAGTGTTTATTGGTGGTGTTTATGATTGTAGTTAAAACATAGCAGTCAAATACCCGCGAGTAAGGAAAAAAGAATTAAAAAAAAGAAAAGAAAATACACTAGGATATTATCGGCTACTAGTCGGTTTGGTGGTTAACAATGGTATTAATATTAGTACATGGTTCATAATGAGACACTAAAAATAGTAAGTAGTTCATAAATGGTGTTTACCTTAAAGAAAATGATTTAGTCCTAAAAATGTGACTTATATTCAGGGTCGTCTCTAAACTTTAGAAAAAATTTCGGCCCTATGCGAAATTACATATTGAAGCCTTTCGAGAAGCTTTTCGAGAAGGCATGCTATATATAAAGTGTCACCGTTTATAAGATATAATGTAATTAGTTATCTAAACATTCAACATATTACACATTTAAGATATTTTCTCATCTAAATACCTTTTTCATGAAAAATATGTCTGCCCATGCAAATATTTGTTAACGGGACAACTTTTGGGGCTTTTGAAAAATTTGGGGCTTTATATTGTGCCTAAATTGAAGTGGTAGTGGTTTATTGATTTTTGTAAATGCGGGTCCATGTGATGTCACCAACCGAATAATACCACATAGATTAGACATACTATTAGTCATGCTAAACATTTCTCATAATATAAAGCACCCTTAAAGCTTATATACATTCTTAGAAATATATACTTTATATTTTATCCATATATTTCAACTGTCACACCCACAAAACATGGCGCAGCGAAATAGGAAACATGGAGGCGTGATGTTCGTAAAGTATCTCAAACACAAGTACAGAGAACGACCACTAAATGGACGTTTTGAAAATATACATCCTTTATTAAATAAAAGGTCAAGTTTTACATATTTGAAATAATCACAGTTAAACAACATTTGATAAATCTCATAACATTTATGCTTTACGTTTTATAAATGTTTCATGTAGAAGGTCGTGAATGCATGCTGACTTCGAATTCACTTTAAATAATCCTTACAAGATAAGTACTTGATATAAACATGCTAAAAGGTCAACAATAATGTTGGTGAGTTTATAGGTTTAAGTAAACGTTAAGTATGGATGCAAGTTTTTGTTTAGCGCAACTATTGTAACACATACAATATATCACAAAAGGTATTACATTAGTACTAAATTAAGACACCGAAGCTAACAACATAATGCACCAAGTATGCTAAGTAAAGTATTTCAGTAGGTGTCTAGATTTACCCAAGATTCGACATGGTATACGTCCGTATGATCGGGACCACCGATTCGATCGGGGATGCTAATCCCGATAGCTCTATCTACAACACTCTCGCTAGCAACACATAATCAACAATTCATTTTAGCGTTCTTCATTTAGTCATAACTCACTCGTTTTAAGTTCGTTTTTAGCGTTCTTTATATTAACACGTTTGTATTTAAGTATAGCAATATATTTTTAGACTCTCGACTTTTTAAAGTGTTTTTAACGACTCGTTTTACTTTATTAAAAATCTGGACAACAAGTATTTTCTAACAAAACTACACTATATTTTTATCCGCAAACAATACAACTTCCCAAACTAACCTAAATCCTTTCCACTGATTGTTACCAACACTCAACAACTTCAAGTCTACCTAATCCCTTCCACCAATTGTTACAAACTCATCATAAACCACTTTTAATCACTTATATACCACTTTTAACACTCTTAATCATAATATTAACCCAAAAGTACAACAAAATTAAGAAAAACTCAAAAACATAAATAAGTTGTACAACCTCGTTTTATCTTGTTAGTTTCTTGTAAAATCATTTTCACAAACACGCGTGATGACGTTTTTGAAAGAACAAGAGATGATGTTCATGAATGAAAGTGTATGAAATATATAAAAGAAAAGAGATGATGGATATAACTTACAAGGTGTAGAAAAAGTGATGAAAGAATGAAGAATCTTTAACCCGAAATGAACTCGAATATAACCTGAACAAGATCTTGAATAACCCAAAATAATCACCAAGAAATCACTAGAAATCAACCAACAATATTTGTGAACAAGGAAAAACAAAACACAAAAGTGTGTTTGTTTGGGGTTCGATCGAACCAAAAAGAAAAGGGAGAGAAGAAGAGAGAATTTGCTATGTGTGTGAAGTAAATGAGAGGATGAATGCATAAATGGGATATGTATAGACATATTTTAAACCCTTCCTATGGTATCCAAAGTTGGTGTGGGGTTCTAGTTGATTAAGGGACAAACAAATAATGTACCAAGGGAACAAGCTAGAGAAAATTGTGGAATGGTGTTGGGTTGGGTAGGGGCGGACGTAACCAAGGACACATAAGGGGAACCAACTTGATCAACATTTGAATTTTTGCAAGAAGATATCTAGATATTTAAGGTAGGATGCATGCATGTGCAAGTGAAAATGGACTAGTTAACATTTACGTAACCCGTAAAAATTAAAAATGCATGACGTCTAAATAAAAAATATAACAAAGATAAAATATGCTCGTTAAGTCAAAACATGATGGTCGTAAAAAGACTACACTTATTCGAAAGCCGGAACGCGTCTAGTGATGCTTTTCAGTTATACGCGGGGATACTTCCGATTTCACGTAAATTAATTCACACAACCGTAAAAATAGTACGTAAAATCATAAAAATCTAAAAAATGAAAATGAATTGCCAGTTGTCACATCAATATTGTTCGCTAAGATTATTTAACCTTTTATATATAATTACGATACAAATAAACTTGAATTAAATGTTATACGACATGATTCGTGACTCATATATGCTATTTCTAGTAACAACAAACAATAGGAAACATGAAACTCTATAGAGTTTGATACATAAACAAATCAGTTCTAATAGACATAAAAATGGACCCGAGGTAGCTCGGACTCAAACGACGTCGTCTTTTGTCAACATTCTTATTTCAGTGGCAGTGAACTTATGCATAAACATCTTCTTTAAGAGTCTCTAACCTTTTTATAGCACGCACCTCATGTAAGATGCTATAAACCTTATTAGCAATCTTTGAAAACATAGCTTTAAAGCATGTGCGTTAAAGATCCCAGAAACTGGTAATAAGATTTATAACGTCTTACATGACGTGCAAGTTTCTAGAAAGGTTTTTAAACATGGCAACACAATTTTTTTTTTGTTAGAAATCAAATGCACATATTTATAAAACGTTATTAGCCACACTCGAATGATTAATTCGCGACAACTACAGAATAAGTAACCCCCCTCCCCCAACCAAGATGCATTTAATCTCAACTTATTTCCAATATGTTAGAATATGTTTAACATCAACTACCCATCATGCTATAAATTTAATTTTTTGTATAGATTTAATGTTTGGCATTTAAGGTCATAAGTGTGCAGTTAGGGTTGCCAAACAATAAAAAAATAGAAAAAACCCACCACGATTGCGCGAGTATAAATGGCACAGAAAAATACAATTATTCGCAACCCTGCCTATTCGATTAAAAATGTTTGAATACGTTGCATCTCTTATATTCATAATGTAAAGCCAACATCATAGCACTATTTTATAGAATACTGATTCAAACGACGACATGTAACGCTTGACATTACATATAAGTAGGTTCTAAACCCTAAACCAGCATGAAAGATACCCATATATATACATACCATTTCATTTTTTCTGCATATATCAATTATCAAGTACCCTGAAGGCTTTTTCAATTTCATCTAAATACGCATTGTTGGAGCCAAAATTGACCTCAGTTTCTAAGGCTTCCACTGATTCCATTCGTATCAACCTGCATTAACAAAAAATATTAACAAATTAGTTAAATAACCATTTACTCTAAAAAACCTGGATAGCCATTTACTAATATTTATAACACGCATTATACACAAATGTTTATAGTCATGGCGATTCCAAGCTATAAAGTCATTGGTAGCCTGGATCAGTGACCGTAATGGCCACCAAGCATGGTTATATTTTATGCCATTCAGTCATCGAATGAACAAATCATTATAGGCAAGCAAGTAATATTTAAATTAGATCTACACACCCCTACCATAAACCATAAATTTACTAATAAATTGAAAGCATTAAAGACAGTAAATGAAACCTTTTCACTACCATAACTAAACTCTTTAAGCCAATGAAAGATTTCACTTTTATGAATCTGAGATCTCAACGATCCTACAGAAATCCGTTGAAATCCCAAATCATGAAAGTTTTAATTTGGTAACAATGGTTCCAAGTTATAAAACTATCATAGATATTGGTTGCAATTTTTTTGGCATTTAATGCTTTTGGATTTTTCCATGCCAAGAAGTGCAACTAACCATGTTACCAAATCATTATGCCGAAGCAAATATTATTTGAACTAAATACACAAAGCACCACCAGAACCCATAACTTGAAACATATCGACCACAAAGCATGTGTAATTTTCTTTATGCATAAAATAAAAGGGCAACACCTATACGCAACTAACAACACCCATTAGTTTAAGCATAATTTAAAACACCACACCCCATCTTTAAATGACGTGGTTACAGGTGAATCATAAGGGAGTAGATTGGTTTTAGGCTCTGCATACTTTAGCCTCTCTTTTTATCCATTCATAAACCAATTTTGGAATTAACATGAACAAAAAAACCTTACCGAAATGATTCAATCAGTTTCGGTTGTTGTTCTTTTTTTTTGTGAAAACCAATTCAAGGGAATCGAAAATGCAAAATTTGGCACATTTGGATCGAAACCAAACAAACATCTAAGCATGTTTTTCTTAGATGCATATAACATTTTTTTCCCTAAACTCCAACAAACATCATACCAAGCAACTGTAATCGATCAACAAAACAACAAAGCTGTAAACCAAGAGCAACAACACAGTAACAAACTAAAAGTAGGAGCACATTAACAAAAATATGAAACATGATGACTTTTTAAATTATTTAAACCAACAAGATAACAACAAAACCACAACATGCAACAACCACAAGCAAGTTAAAACTACAAAAATCTTGGAAAATTACAACATGCGACAACCAATGCTTAACAATCAACTGTGAATACAAACCCCAACACCTCAAACCACATTTTCGTCCAGATGAAAACCCCAAAAAAAACTCGAAGATAAAATGGCTAGATAAAAAAACACCTAAAAACTACAACACGCAACAACTTTAACTTATGAAACAACATTGAACACAAACCATACAAAGTCAAGCATAACCATGTGTTCTACTCATCATCCTGACCATAACCCCTAAAACAATTCAAACTTCAAACAGGTAAACTAAGAAACACCAATTCTCAATATTATTAGCGAATAATCAAGCAAACAAATAAAACTCTATGTCTAACATGCAACCAACGATTCTCGTTTTAATGTACTTACTTGAGATCTAACCGTTTGTGTGCGTGTGTGTCTTGATTTTTGGTTGTGTATGTGTATGAATTTTTTTACCGTGTTTCCATGTGTTTTTAGCCTATATATGTCTTTTTTTAGTATCCAAAACGGCATCGTTTAGTTAAATGGAAATTTTAAACTACATGAGTCATCCCTAAACGACCTCGTTTCACCACTAAATGTCATTTATTAGTCAACCCCCACTCTTAAACGACCTAATCCATGCCTTAAAAGGCGTCGTTTTGGCAAGCCCAAAACGCGATCGTTTGTTTCGCTATTGTTTAAAGGAGTAATTAACATTTCTATTTATAAAACCAACAAAGTAAACAAAATTAAAATGAACAAATTTTGCTAATTAGTAATTACTTTCGGAAGTACTTTATAGACGTACTAATGGATAAATTAAGAAGAACACTCATAAGTATCACGAAATCCTTATTGGGATAATTCAAGAATAACACTTTATTTATAGGCACAAGTGAGCAAAGCAAAACATAGAAAAATTGTGTGTTTTGTATGTTAGAATAAGACCAAAGTATTTTGTTAAAAATAAAAAGGCCAAAACACATATTAGTACCCTGAACTTAGCAAAGTAGATCATAGTACCCTGAACTTTTAAGGGTGCAAAATGATACCGTGAACTTGACAAAATAAATTTTCTGCTACCCTATACTAATAAACTCAACAATTAATTATTATTTTTCTTTCTAAAAATCATTTTAGTATAATATTTTGCAATAAATATTTTATATTAAAACTTTTAGCTAGGCAAATATATTTTTTTCTTAAAATTTAATTATTCTTTATCTTTTAAAAATTAATATAGTATTTTAATTATATATTTAGAATAAAAAGAATGTATATGTAGCATTGATTTTTAAAAATATTTATAGCGTGCTACTTTTAATATATTTTTCTATTATATTATTAAATGTTTGTTTCAAATACTTTTTAGATCAACTTATAACTATCTATATAGGAGTTTTGTAATTTTCAATTTATATATGCTTATGAAAAAATAAATAGTCAAATTGTTATTGTCTTGAAATTATTTAAAACGAACACTTAAGTATATAATACAAATATCTATGTATCAAAAGTAGTGCGGTAATTCACTTTCTATAAAGTATTGTTTCATACATAAATTTTCGTATTATATATTAAAGTGTTCGTTTCAAATAATTTTGAAACAATAACAATTTGACTATTTAGTTCTTTATATGCATATTTATATTGAAAATTATAAAATACCATATATAGTTTAGTATAAGTTGATCTAATAAATTTTTGAACAAACATTTAATTATATTATACGAAACAGAAAATTTAGAAATCAATGCTAACATATACATTATTTTTATTCTAAATAATCAACTAAAATACTATATTAATTTTTAAAAGATAAAAAATAATTAAATTTTAGGAAAAATTTATAAATTATTTATGAAATAATAAATAAATATAATTTGAGAAAAATAATATTAAGTAGTAAAAGTGTTTTTATTTCAAAGTGTGTATTTATTTTAGGGATAATTCCATTTCTAGCCCAAAATCCAACCCCAAAATGCAATCCTAAGTCCAGGAACATCTTTTTCCAAAACTAGACCCGCGCAACTAAGCTACTGGGCAACCATGGAAGAATTTGACAAGTGTCCCGTATGTGTAAGGTATAAATACTTGATATGTTTTTGGGCAACGTTTATTTTTGGGGAGAATTGTACTTAGGGCAACTGGTTAAAATGTAATTTCACCCTAATATTTTTTTCCAAAAAGTCTTACACACAAGTACAATTTACATGGTGCAACTTGTACCTTAGGGAAACCAAACTAATTTTGTTGGGGCCACTATAATAAATACTTTTCTGTTTTAATTAATTTTCTTTTGTATTTGTAAATATACACACTCTTTTTTAAGTAAACACAGTTTTATTTTTGTAAGTATATACACTTTTATTTTATACACACTTTTATTTTTAAACGAGTTTCTTCATCTCCCTCCCTTCCATCATCTCCATTGTCTATCTTCTCCGTTGCCGACACGTCCATATCCATCGTCCCCAATTCCATTATCTTCTCCCCATCATCTCCGTGGCCAGAATTTTTGCACATGACTATCGCCGGATCCATAATGTGTTATAACAGGGTACGTGATTTCATTTTTTATTTTCAAATCGTTTGATTTTTTCATTATAGAATTCAAAAACTTTTAATATTAATTGATAGGTTTATCATTACTCACATTAATTTGATTTTGAAATATGTTTTAATTATTTTTTCAGGACTTAGAATGTAAAGTCATAATCAAGAGTAAATTGAACTAATTTTGGTTAATTAAGCAAAAGTTAGATGCTAATCGACAGATCTTGTTTAGGAGTAGCTGTTTCGGTTGTTGGTTGGATTTATTGTTTTTTTTATCATGAACCACAACTCATAGATTATATGCTGCGAAAACAACATAAAGTGGACTCTTCTCATTATGATATGCCTCTCATTTATTATACTGAAGGTCATAGTCTGCATTTTGGTCGTCCAGAGTTTGCTCTCATTACTGGTTTGCCTTTTGGCGATGTCAACTTTGGTTTATATACTTCCGGGGAGCTAAAGTTCCGTAATAGAGTTTTTCCACATAAGTTAGGTTCAAGTGTAACAAACTTAGATCTTATTGGTGTTATTGAGGATGAAGAGACATTTCAAAAGCTTTGTGATGAAGACTCCATACGTCTTTGTCTTATTTTATGTTTAGAGGTTATCTTTATGGGTCGGTTGTTGACATGCCCGGTTGATGATACCTTGTTCTGGTTGGTTGAAAGTCTAGAAGATTGGAATTGTTTTCCATAGGGTGAGCACATATGGACCCATTTGTATGACCAAATTCAGAATGTAATAGAAAAGCATAGCGATGAGCACTATTTTGGAATGAAGAAAGATCCAAAGTATGTTCCTATGTATACGTTCTCTGGCTTTGTTTTTGCTTTCCAGGTAAACCATATTACGATATATTGAAATATTTCTCTGTTAATTTTGAATGTGGATATAAGTTTATGACTATAATTTTGTATATTAAGTTGGTTTGGATCTTTGAGTCATTTGAAAGATGCAATTGTTGGTGGAGTAAAGATCCAGATGTTATACCAAGAGCAGTTGGTTGGTCGAAAAAGTCTATCTTTAACAGATCTGATTGTCGTTACGTTTTTGCGAAGGTTAGAGCATGTTCATTTAAATAATATTAATAATAATTAATGCGTTGCTTTGATTAGTACATCTCATAAATTATGTGTTTAATATAACTAGCAATCGACCACAACTAGTGAAATCAGGCCTAGTAAAGCTGAGTACTAGTCATCATGGTGGATACGTAGCCAGTTGTTTTTCCGTCAACATGTTCTAAAAGCTCTAGTTGCACAACATCATAGCATGTATGAAACATATCTTGCAAAGTTGGAGAAGTCACGCAAACGTGTTCATTCAAGTTTTAGAACATCGTCTGGTGTTTTGACTACTCTTATTAGTACGCCCAAAAAATGGATTAGGGATCAAGTTATTAGTCAGCTAAATCTCCGTGTTTTCAAACTTGAGACTATTATTCAGGTTAAGGATCAAGTTTTGTATTTCAATTTATACCATTTTTCAGGTTCTTAAATAGAATTTTGTAATATTTGTTCACCACTTTGTAGGTTCTTGCACGAGAAAGAAAGAACGAATATGGGGTATAGTTTCTGAATGTGTTGTTTTCATATTTTACATGCATTTTTATGTTGTTCTTATACATACTTTTTTTCCTAGCAGTTGTTGCAGTTTAAAGACGAATTTTCCAGATTGGGCCGTGAGTTTATGAATTCATTGAATATCTTATTTGAGGAATTGAGTCAGCCACTTTATACAGATGAAAATCTTTCTAACGTAATAAACATGAAGTTTCTTCATTTTACAGCTAATCATTTGTCAATATCTAATAATGATTTACTTATTAAATACAGGATTATCTTGTTGAAGAGGAATTAAGATTGTGTTTGGAAGCTGAAGAACGTATGCGTTTGGAACACGAAAAGAACATTATAGAAGAACTGAGCTTTATGGTCAAAGAGGCTAAGAGGATGAAGTTGGAAGAAGAAAAACTTTTGCAGATATCGCAGTTGAAAAAAAAAGGCGGCAAGAGTTTATGAATTCAAGTCATGTGAAAACTATATTGGGAAAGTTAACACATACAAAGGGCAATCACGTTGATAGTATGCCTGGTAAATCAAAAGCCACTGTAAGTTGGGTTAAGATAAACAAACACCGACTAAACGTAAATGATCCCTCTTTGGCGGAGTTGCTTAGAAAAGTGAAACCATGGGTTGAGGTATAATAGTCATCATTTTATCCCTTCCATCATTATTTGTATCCGCTTATATATACTTATAATCTTTGTGTAGGATCTTTCACGCTCGTTTCATTCATTAGACACAGTTTGGTTGACTCCAGATATCCAACGATTTATTAGTCGAGAAGGAAATATTAAGTGTAAGTTTCCATGGAGCGATGATTACACCGTAGGTCGGAATTTCTGGTTAACATTAGTGTGCTTAGACCCTACTCGAAAAGGTTGGCTAAGTGAAGAGGTTAGTATGATTACAAAAAACTAATTAAACTTAATTTGAAATATAAACTTAAAGCCTACTGTATTTGTAACGCTAATTTTATTATGTCATTAACAGCACATTGACTTGTGGGTCGATTATATGTGGCATGGGAGACCTGATAATGCTAATTGGGCCATGGTCAGTGATCCGTTCAAACTATACCTTAAAATATATATAATATAATAAAATATCAAATATATAGTAAGAATAGTCTAAAAG
>BQNB010121087.1:0-20519 GCA_026074375.1 Tanacetum coccineum
ATTTACCCAAATCCCATAAAATTATATTTTAAAAAAAAATCCGTATAGCAATAAACCCGCACAAAATTTAAAAAAAAAATTAAAGGCCCACAACAGCGCGCAAAAAATTAACGCCCCACAGCAACGCGCGAGTAATTTCTGCTTGTTACTTTCTCAATTCATATTATTTCTATATAGATTTTTATTAGAGCTGACTAATGAAATTAGAAGCTCATCAAAACCAAAAAAACTTAAGAATGTGTATAAAATATGTTCATTAATAACAATTGGTTATAATGAGTTTTTTTAATGACATTTTATTTATTGTGGCAAGATGTTTTCTATTTAACTAAAGTGATTTACAAAAAAAAACATTTAGATATATAGCATAAATACACAAACGTAGCTATAAATATTACTTGACTAGAAAGATTGCGAGCCCCTTAATTTTGGTGGCCCTGTGTAGCCGTCCCACTTGCACATGGTAATCACCTGCTCTGAATTTTATAATAATTGGTTTCATTTTATATTGTTTTTAGATCTTAAAATATATACATATAACTTTATAAACAATAATAATTTATAGCGAGTTATGAGTGATCATCGAGAACATCATCGTATCATTCATAGTATTGTAACATTTTAAGTGACTGTCGTGAGTATTGTGCACATGTAGTACTTTCGATATTCGGTATTCATGTGTTTATTAAAGATTGATTCAATCTTTAAGAAACACATGAGTAAATATTTGATTCTATTTAAACCTAGTGGATTCGATTTAAACCAAGTAGATATCCGTGCGTGCGTACATGCGTTTCTTAAGATCGATTCGACTTAAACCAAGTCGAGCTGAAACTACTCGAGTAGATATCCGATTTGAGCTAGTGTATCAAAATTCTCTGTTTTTGAAACTTTCAAGTCTTTTCGAGCTGGTTATGCTCTTTGACATTTTTTTGAGCCGTGTTTACATGTTAGAATTTTTCATATTCTACTATTTTTTTTATTATATATCAAAGTAAGAGTCAAGTTTACAGATATTAGATATCAAGTCAATAGCCTTACTATTAGCACTAGTATACAATATCGATAATCAAGTTAAGTCAAAAGTGAGCTTGAGATTGTTGATTATTTCACCAAGTAAAAGCTTAAATCTAAAAGTTGATACACTCGTTTTATGGGCGTGTATGACAAAAGCAATAATATTAGTGAGCAATCAGCGAGTAGTAGCAGTAAGCATAGCAATGTTAGATCACTTACCCCGGGGGCGTAGATGGATGACTCAATGCTAGAAACCATTTGCAACTTCTGGCTATGACTTCCAAAGAGGTGGACGTTCGTCGATGGGTTACATCCGCATTATCTTTCAATGGTATCATTACCACGATACCATCAAAATGATCTCAAGGATCGTACCTTCCACGCATTATGTCGAATTTCCTATACTTCTATCACACATTTCTCAGTATCATGTTGAATATTCTTCAATCTCTTTTAAACATATCGTCCAATATCTTTCCATCACATCCTTGACACGCCCATCATCATCTGATGTCACGCCAATGATCTAGCCTTCTTCAAATGGAGTCACGATTTCGGGAGCGTTCTTTTTTTGTTTATTTTTGTTTATTTCGTAACCCATTTGCTCTTCTTATCATTGATCTCCTTCTTCTTGTAACTCGTTTATACTATGTTATCCTGTCATTTCCCGAGCCTCTGATTACTTTTTCAAATTGGGTTTTGGGATTTTTGGAAAAAAGATGTTTGTCTAATACGAAGCGCATAAATCAGGTACCCATTAGACTCAAAGCTCTTCCGAAATCTTAACCTTGGTAATCTGATCTCCCTTTGATGTGAAACAGACTCGAATTCTCATGGATGGTGAGTTATTTTTTTTTTGTTTGATGATTCATACCAATTCCATTGCAATATTTTCACAGGATCTTTATCTACAAAATACCTGGGGTTTTCCCAATTTGGGCTGGCTATCTTTTGTGGCAGATCCAGCGTATTTCGTGATCACTGTATCTTATGTAACTTTCGTCTTCATGCGGGAATGAGAAAAATTTTAGTTTTTTTTGTTGATAAAAAGTTTTCGTTTGGGTAATAACTCCTCACTTGTTCCCCATCTCAAGGTTGATAAGTGTTTTTTTGGAGACTTTAACTCGACTCCTTGACTCGTCGCTGTTGAATCAATCCAGAGCCAGGTACCCCCCATGTAGATTTGCATCTGGAATCGAGAATCCCTCTCTTTATGTGTTAAAACGCGATAAATATTAATTATTCGATGAATCAATCCTTACCTTTGCATGAGAAGTTAACCCTTGATAGTATCATGATAATTCCAATAAAATCAGAGTTTTTCGTGCGGTGATATTTTTTGTTATTTGGCCTCGCGCCAATACTGGCTTTTGAGTCCCCTCCTTTTACCATTCTAATACGATGCATAAGGATCGTCCTCCCGTTTGTGTGACTAGGTGAGACCGTTTCGTGAGTTTAGTGTTATTCGATTGTTTCTGATGAGATTGATTCGGTTGTGAGTTTTGTTTTCGATCGAAGCGTGCAATTGAAGCAAACAAATGATGACTCCCAATCCAGATCTTGTTTAGATCTTCCAATAGATTCGCTTGATCTGGGTTTTTGATGAAACGAACGAATCCGAAGCAGACTGATTTTGATAACTGTCGTGCGATGTTACACATCTGCAAACACTCCTTGCATATCACAAAGCTTTCATAGATTTTTAGAAGAATGTTGTTGGAAAATTTGTTACAAAAATCTGTGTCGAGTGTGGTGAGATTTTGGAATTGGGGTGTTGGGATGTTGGATGAGGCCCGTTCATTTGGAGATTTAGGGTTCTTGATTTGGGGTTTTCAATTTAGGGTTCTTGATTTGGGGATCTTTTAACTTTTGTACTTTTTCCCATCCGTCCCCATCTGTTTCTATTTTAACCTGTGGGTTCGATTTAAACCAGTACGATATGTCGTGGTACAATGCGTTTCTTAAGATCGATTCGGATTTAACCAAGTCGAGCTGACAGGATACTCGTGTAGTTATTCCGGATTTGAGCAGTGTATCAAAATTTCCTGTTTTTGAAACTATCAAGTCTTTTCTCGAAGCTGTTTTATGCTCTTTGAGCCATTTTTTTGTAGCCGTGTTTACATGTTAGAATTTTTATTTCTACTTATTTTTTTTATTATATATAAATTAAGAGTCAAGTTTACAGATATTATATATAATCATTTCAAATGTGAAACGCATCTATTCACGCTAAAGAAATGTAGCAAGCTAAGATACTGTAGTCTTGGGCTGCTAATTTTTTTTTTTTTTTTTTTTTTTTTTTAAATGTTGGCTCAAAAGAGGAGGAAAAAAAATGTTACAAAAGTACGAAGCATTCAGATAATAAAATACCAGCGGTTACTATTCATAGGCCCAAAATGTTTTTATTCTGGGTTACTGTTCATCGGCCAAAAAAAAAAAAACTTTTATCTCCTCTTTCTTTTGTCAAAATATAGAAGAAAAAAAAGAATTACGTTTAAGACTTTCTTATCGGGCCTGGGCAGATATTCGATTTGAGCTAGTGTATCAAAATTCTCTGTTTTTGAAACTTTCAAGTCTTTTCGAGTTGGTTATGCCCTTTGACATTTTTTTTAGCCGTGTTTACATGTTAGAATTTTTCATATTCTACTATTTTTTTTATTATATATCAAAGTAAGAGTCAAGTTTACAGATATTAGATATCAAGTCGATAGCCTTACTATTATCACTAGTATTTCAATATCGATAATCAAGTTAAGTCAAAAGTGAGCTTGAGATTGTTGATTATTTCACCAAGTAAAAGCTTAAATCTAAAAGTTGATACACTCGTTTTATGGGCGTGTATGACAAAAGCAATAATATTAGTGAGCAATCAGCGAGTAGTAGCAGTAAGCGGCTGCGGTTGTAAGCAACAATTGTTTTTCTATAAAAACGTTTAGTAAAACTAATTTCAAAAAAATAGATAAAACTAAGTTCTGCTTGCAAACGAGCATTAACGATCAATGTTCACCGTTCTTAAATGCTCCTTACCAAATGCACTCTAAGTCAATTAAGTCGAAGCAAAGTTTCGAGTTTGATATAATTGAATTTAGTTGTCTAAATTTTCACGCTTAGGTGGGGCAACGTCGCGCTTAGACCGGTTGTAATGGTCACCAAACCTCTTGGTGGTAGTGACCTTTAGTGAGACGTCATTCTTTACGGCTCTTGGGATTTTTGGCTATGGTTTAGTGGTGCAAACCACCTAACACGTGCACTCTTTTTTAGTATGTGTGTGTTTGTGGGATATAGTATAGGATATGTTATATAAAAAATTGGTTACTTTTATCTCTTTAATTTGGTAATCATAGACACTTACGCTTAATGATAAGTTTGATAAACGCGTTTTTTAATGATGTGACGTTGACATAAATGTGATGTACTTAAACCATTACATCATTACATGTAAGTCTTGGCTAACCAAGTCTATACGCCCCCGTTTACCGTTAATATATCTCATTTTTCTTTTTCTTTTTTAATTTATAGCGTTTGCCTTGACGCCCTATATACGTTATAGTTTTGGCCTCAACAATGGTAACAACGTATATTCAAAACCTATAATTCATAACAGAAAACTTTATTTAGAATTTTCAAAGCTTGATTCGCTACATATATTGCTTATCGTAATCAAAGATTATAATCAAAAGACTTTTGCCACTAAATAAGAGTTTATGAGAAGACTTTTGCCACTGAAACACGAGCATCTAAAAGACTGAATATTGAGGTATTTATAATACTATCATACGAAGAGAGACTATCCGTTATATATAATACTTACGATATCCATTTGTTTATTAAGGTGTGTCTTAATCGCGTTAGTCTGTTGAATAGTGAAAACCCGTCGGTGTTATGTATAGTATTGATAACTATTTATAGCGACAATTACATAGATAATATTAAACCCTAATGGACCCTAAACCCACACGCGGGCTTGGGCCGACTACTTTTATCATCTAATACTTCCCCGCAGTCTCAGCGACGAAATCACAAAAGCTCGAGACTGGAGGAAAAACACGCAACATTATAGCTATAGAAAAAAAATGCTTTGGTGATGAAGATGTCTTTTAACATGCGGAGAATCTTGAAAGTATTCATAATGCACCACCGACTTAAATGATGAGTAACGCTTTTTATTTCAATATGCTTTCAGAGGCGAGAAGATGGAACCATTGTTTTTTTTTCTTTTTGGAATTGCACAAAGATGTTTCTCTGGAGAAAGGAAAATATTACCTTATAATGAAAAAAGAAAAGGATACTTTGATTCATTTAAAATACAAATAAAAAACACAAGCGATGATATTGGTTGCAAACTAGCTATTGTACATGAGAAAAAAAAAGGTTAAAGAAAGAAAGGCTATTGAGGTTTGGAATTATCTTTTTTTTCAATAATAACATATTTGCGATTGGAAAAGTGAAACTAGTAACACGAAAAAAAGAGATATTTAAAAGAATAAGAAAGGCTCACGACGGCCGGAAAATGAAGAACAAACTTTTTGTTTTTCTTTTGGAGAGCGCCTTTATTTGGAAATGATAGAAGCGGCTCATGACGGCCGACGATTAAGTCTTGATAATGGAGATGTAGAGATTTGACGGGGTGGCATAGGTGTGTTTTAACGCGTTAATAAGCTTGTAACTATATTAGTCATGGTTGGATCCTGATCCTGATCTTAGGATCTTACGATTTTACGATATTGCAAAACAAAAACGATCCGGATCCTACGTAGGATCTTTGCAAGCTTAGGATCTTATAGGATCTCAATCTTGACCATAGGATCTTAAGATCTACTGCGATCCGATCTTACTTTTTCTCGAACCATAAACTAAAAAACTAAATATTTATCGTTGTGTTTTGTAGAATTTAAAAAACTATATGTTAATCTTCTTAAACATTTTATAATCATAATTTTCGAGAATATTTTTGTATAGTTTTGTGTTAATGATATATAGTAATTCGTAGATTTGTCTAATATTATAAAAATTATTAAGAAATTGACATTATAGTAGGATCTTAAGATTCCGATCCGATCTTACGATCACGATCTTGCAAAGACGAAAACGATCCTGGGTAGAATCCCGATCTTGAAAACCTTGATATTAGTAAAATAAAAGATGACATTTATAAAAAAAAACGACTATAACTGGTTTAAGTATGCGCATCGATGATATAAATTTGAGAAAATTAATAAATAGAACAAAAATGAAATCTTGATCCACTTTCTAGACAAAGAAAACCATTTCCCAAAATACATCGTTGCGACTAACCGACTTCGACTTCATTAAAATTTTGATGCGTGTTTAATTTTTAATATTACTTTTGTATACTACTGACGACTATTATAGTTTTGTACGACAATTTTGTTTTTTTCCAAAAAAAATCAATTTATAATACATTTTGTTTTTAATTTTTTGAAAAGTTATTGGTAGCCATCAGTCGGGAAAAAAAGTAAAATCAAATCAATATTAGGGTAACATACACATCCCACAAAATGATAGTACCTTAATAATACGGTAGAAAATAAGACACATGTTAAAATATTAATTTAGTTGCACAGTCGGTCAGTCACACTGTATGTTTTGAAAAATAGTTTATTTATGTTCCGAAAAATAGATCAATCATCAAGTTTTAGTTTATTTAAGCTATAAATCATTCCTTTCATCTCAAAATTATTGTTTCCAAACAAAAAAAAACATGCAATCTATGAAAATTAAGAATATTACACTATTCGTCAATCAAATATCATTAACATTTAGTAAACTTTTTAATTTACTGACACAAGAATAAAATCAACGGTATCCAATCCCGTCTTGTATGGGATATATGAATGAGAAGGTGGGTGAGTATCAAACCTTCGCCTCTGTCTTTAAAAGAAATAAGATTTTCCAACTAATTGGTTGTTTGATTGACGCAATTATGACATCTCAAAATAAAAATGAGGGATATAAATTAAATCAGGTTAAGACTCTACTCTCGTAATATTCAAATGAGACTACGACACTCTTTGGCTTAAGGCTGATCACCTTATGAACTAGACTGAAAACCGATTTTGTCCAAAACATCGAACCGAGAACTAGACCGAAATAGTCGGTCCATGTCTGGTTCGGTTTTCAGTCCGGTCCAATTCAACAAAGCATAATTATCGGTTTTATGTGAAATCAAACGAACCGTCAAACACGAATATGAAAAAAAAATGACTGAAACCCAACCAAAATATGTTTGATCCGGTAACTCAATCCACTCCCGTCCGTGCTCTATTACGCTCGGCCCTACTTTGGCCAATCAAATATTTTCAGCAACCAATAAATATTTGTTAAAGACTCTACTACTCGCGTCAATTCGAGTGTGAGCATGTGGGGCCGCGTCAACGCTACGCTCCATCTAGCACACAGCTTATGTTTTTGTTTTCCGTGTTTAAAATTTGTAATATAGTGGCAAGTTACAATTTTTGACCCACAAACACCTATGCAGAATATGACAAGACATTTTATGCAATATATTCTTTAAATTTAATTGCATTCTCTTTTTATCATCTTACAGGTTTGTGATTACTTTCTTTTTAGTACTGTAGTTGATTAGCTTTGATGTTTTTGAATTGTACATATGGATCATTTGTTCTTTTTAACCATGGTTTCCGACTTTTTGACCCACTTCACGGGGTTTAAACTCACCGTCACGTAGACTCAAACCAGGTAAAGACTAAAGAGGTTGGCGTGACCACTAAAAGGTTGTTTTCACCTAACAGTAAGAAGCCTTTTTGCCACTAGGCCACCGGTTATTATCATTATCATTTCACTTGTGTTTAGTATACTCATGATGCTACACTCAGCTGTTTGGATGGACTTATTCAATATTGTTATGATGTTATCACCTTATTATTGTGCTACAATAAGAGGGTGTTTGAGATTAGCTTATTTTGTTGGAAAATTTTAAGCAAATTTATATATTAGGGTGTTAGTTTCTGCGTAAGCCGAAACAGAAGTTGCTTATCAGAAATTTAAAAATTCACCTATAATAAGCAACTTTCTACCTGCTTATCAGAAGTTGCTTCTTTTACTTTAAAATAAGCAGACAAGCAGAAGCATGATGAAAAAAAAACTGTTTCTGCTTAATAGTAAGTAGATATAAGTAGAAAAATGAGATTTTCTAAACACCCATTAAAATTGTTAATTTGCTTATTCCGTTTTGATATAATGTAGAGAGTGTTTTGGATTGCTTTATTTTGAAGTGCTTATGTGTAGCAACTTGCTTTTAGGGGGCGTTTGGGATTGTTTTTTCAAGACTTTTATCTTCTCTAGAAATAGCTAAAGGGACCAATCTGCTTGTTTTCAAGTGGCTTATTTATTGTATAATAAGCTCTTAGATAAGCTATATTCTCTAAACTAAGCTATTTCTAAGATGAGCAGATAAGCTATCAAAATATAAAGAAGCATTTTTTAATTAGTAGTAACATGAAGTTACTAATTCTGAACTACTTAATCAAGAAAAGCAATATGCATAAGCAGTTTTAATAAGCAATCCAAAACATAGATGGTTTGTAACTCAGCTGGTTCAAGTACAAAAGTCAACTAGTTTTGTATAGTAAATATCAGGGTTGGAGGTGGTAAATTGAATGGTCTCACGATACGGTTCAAAACGTGTAAATTTTTTCATACGGTTCGAGTTGACGCAGAACACTTTTTATCCACTGTTCTATAGAAACTTAAGATACCAGTGTTGTCAACCTAATAACGACTGTTAAATTATTTTGATCTTAATATAATTTAGTATACCAAAGGGCTTGTGTCCCAATGGTACCCCATGTTGTGTGAGAAGCTCCCCAACCAAATGGTTGCGGGTTCAAGTCATGCGTAGGACGTGTGAAATAGTTTGTGCCTTTGTGGTATAAATTTTGTGAGATAGTTGAAAATTGCCATTCTAAAAAAAAATATAATTTAGTATTGAAATTGTTACCCAAAGTGATGTAAAAGGTTTTATGGGTTGAATTAAGTTTTTTATAGTCTCTAGAATATCTTATCTATGTTTTATTCTATGTCTCTTCATACAAGTGGGAGATGACTAGTCGTTGCATAGCACCCGATACCCACCTCAATAATGTCTGACATGGCTACCCAAACCTATGACAAGACATTTTTGTATGTATGTTTCATAGCTTATATACATATTCCTAAAATTCAAACCTATTGCATTGTCATTTGTTATCAACAAACTTACAGGTACTTGTTATGATACCTTGATGTTTGTAAATTATAGATTTGGATCATTGATTGTAGTATTATTAAACGGACTTGTGTTTATGTGTATTAGTTTAACTTGAACAGTAGCAGCAGAACCTTGCGTAATATTTCTGACTGTAATATAAGAGCTTTAATTGATTATACACTTCACTTTTCGCGTATTAATTAGTAAAATTAACATCACGAGACAAAAATCCGTCAACTTTAGTTGTGCTTATTGCAATTTGGTATCAATTTAATTTGTTTTTGGAGGATACGGTTTGTATTAAACTGCTTATGTGGTTTAAGTAAGTACCAGCCTGTTTAGTTTAGGATTTGCTTATTTCAACCCACCTATTTACTTTGAAGATTAGTAAAAATACCAACTGCTTGTTTATGGTATGTTTGGCGAAAATAACAGTTGTTTGTTTTGATAAATCGTTTGGTAACGAAAAGCAGTTAGCAGTAGCGAAAAGCAGAAAACAGAAACAGTAGTTGTTTGTTTTGATAAAGCGTTTGGTAACATAGGTGTATGGTTGTAATTATTAAGTGCAAATGCTAGTTGCTAGTAAATGCTCCTTCAAGTAGCATTTTGATTTGGAGCGTTTAGAAAAATTAGGACCACTAGTTGCTTGTTGCCAAACAAGCATAAAACGCTAAACACTATCTAAACCTATGAATAGACATTTTGTATTCTTTTTAGCACCTCAATTGCTTATACATATTTCAAATGCTTTTATTTTATTCCATTGCAATTTGATTTGTTATCATCTTACAGGTACTTTTTGAATTTTATGCTTATGTTTTTGGTAAATTTCTGATTGCCAACAATGGGATCATTGATTTTATTAGTAACTAGTTACTAAGTTTACAGTTACATAAACTCATGCTACACTCAGGTGTTTGCCTAAACTTATCAACTTATTGTTCTTTGCAATAAGCTTATTCAAACACTTTAAAGAGTGCTTATCAGCTTTTTGAAGATAACTTGTTTTGTCAGTGATTGACGGGTATTTGGGATTGCTTTCGTATTTATTAGAAAATAAGCAGATAAGCACTTATACTCTTTATTAAGCAGATAAGCAGTTCCATCCAAACACATGAAACTGCTTATTTGTTGTAAAGATCAGTAGATAAGCCATTAAAATGTGAAATCCCAAACACACTGTGAGATGGCTTATCCAACTGTTAATGTGAATATTTGTGAGTAAAAAGAAGCATTGTTTAATATGTAGTATGAAGTAGCTTATCCCAATCTACTTAATTCAAAGACGCAATATGTATAAGCAGTTTTAATAAGCAATCCAAAATATAGATGGTTTGTGATTTGGCTGGTCAGGTACAAAAAATCAACTAGGTTAGTACTAGGGCTATTTGAGAAGCTTGAGGTGCTTGACAATATGTTTGTTGTTTTTTGAAAAGCGTCATCACTAGTAGCATATTGATTACACCTGCTATCACAGTTAAAATAACGGGGGTTCGAGGTGGCAAAGTGAATGGTCTTACAAAATGGGTCATAATGTTTATTTTTTTCATGCGCTTCGAGTTGACCCAAAACACTTTTTATCCATTGTTCTATAGAAACTACGATACCGGTGTGTCAAACTAATAACAACTGTTAAATTATATCAATCTTAATATAATTTAGTATTGTAGTTGTTACTGAAGTGATTTAAAAGGTTTTATGGGTTGCACCCATTTGACCTGCTTCGCTTTATCAAGATAGAATGCACATTGTGTGACTTTGACCTGTTTGACTAGTTGGACATGTTTCCTCTTAGTTAATACTTGTACTTGTATGCCTTATTTATTATGACTGACTGATGAAACATAGACCTTAATTGATCTATTCTAAACTTAAAGGGTCGAAATTGTCACATGCAATCCGCATAGATATCAAAATACAGACTTGAGCTTTTTTCTGCAACAAATATGGTTCCAACTTCCAAGTGGGGTCCATATAAAAATTCATAGAGTCTTCTATTGAAATTTTCAAACCAGCTCGGTCCACTGACCTTATTTTCTAGATAGACAACCTCACCACTAAGGATGAAACATTCCACTTTGAATCTTTCTCAGCTGAATTGTGTACATATATGCAGCTAGACTTGGCGGAATATGCCTCTTTGCATTGGTGTTCGTTAGTCATTGGCTTGAACTAGCAATATTTACATCACCGTGAGATATGATGGACCAAGTGACTACCGTAAGTGGAGTTGAAAATGTCCAACGACTTCCTGCAACCGACGATGAATTTGGTGGTGTCGTGGTTGAGATGAAGGAGCATATGGATTCTGAAGTATTTCATACACTGCTTAAAACTTCAATGTCACAGTGGAAGTTGCAGGTCTTGCTCTAAGGATGTTTTTCTTTTCATGTCTATTCATATATTTCTGAATACATACGTAACTCTTATTACGTCCAAAGCTGTTGATAAGCTGTTTCTGTTAGCGTCTTTATATTTTTCAATTTTTTTAAAATTATAATTCTATGAATATTTTGCTGATACAAAACCACTTCTGCAGCATTTATAACCTGTAGTTTATAATAGTGGCACTAGCTACTATCCTAAGAATTGTTGTACATAATACACAAAACTTCTATCGTATCATATATTTCGAAAAGTTATTGACACCATCTATGTTTCTAATATTTATATGCTATTGTCAGGGCAAGAAAGGCGTTTGGATTAAACTGCCAATTTATCTTTCAAATCTTGTCGACGCTGCAGTTAAGGTATCTATATGATACTTGTGTCCGGTGACTGTTGGATAAATTTATGGTAGAAAGTAGGAGTGGCAGTTTCAATCCGTTTATGTAAAAGTTGGTTGATTTGGGTATTATTATGATGCTAATGGGCTGAGGGTTAAAAGTAGCCATTACTTAGTCTTAACCTTTTATAATTGTCTCATTAGGAAAATATATCATTATTATTGTTATACTTTTTTTAATCGGACTCGATATATTATATATGCGTACATAATATATATATAAGAGTTGAATAATATTAGCATGACAATCTAACCCGACCTATGTTGAACCACCTAAAAGGTCTACCTCTTTTGACCCGTTAGGCAACCTGTCCGTTTTTCCACTTATAGTAGAAAGTAGTTGTGTACCATGTTAGGTTATAAATGTTGTGGATGTTTTGATTAGTTTGTCAAATTTTGCGTTCTCGTTATGTCGATATAATTTTCTTCTGTTTCTGAAATGTTTAAGCTACTTTTGCAGGAAGGTTTCTGGTACCATCATGCTGAACCCAGTTACCTGATGCTCCTCTACTGGATCCCTGAAACGATAAATCCCATCCCTTCAAATGCTTCACATATAGCTCGTGTTGGTGCTGTCGTCTTAAATGATAAGCGAGAGGTATGTCTCTGCTGCCATCATTATTCCAAATGACAGTTGCAAAATGTTGTTATTATATCTGAATTTCAAGTGTCTAGTCCTATAGGCGGGTTCCGCTGGTTGTGTTACGGGTCATTTTGTAGTCCAATAAAAAAAATGTAATTTCCCAATCAAGCACGTGACCTTAAAGGTTATTGACAAGATCATTTAAATAGGTCATATGATTGTTAAGATCACATGGTAAATGAAGGCCGTGTTTGTTTTTCTAAGGCAAAAGTTTACAGTACACATCAGATTATAGATAAACAGCATAAAAGGTAAAATTCATGTGCCTAACAGGGTCTCTCTCCTTTTCCAGCGTCTCTACGAAATACCCCCGTTTCTTTTTTTAATTTTTAAATTTTTTTTAACTTAGCACTCAGCTGAAAATATCTCAGTTCTGTTTTGTGTTTATAGATGCTTGTTGTCCAGGAGAAGATGGGGTCATTACGGGGTGTTTGGAAGATATCTACCGGAATTATCCACCAGGTGTATGTTTAAACAGAAATTAATTATTTTCTTCTAGACTATACATATAGAGGTGGCAAAATGTGCGGGTTGGTCAGGATGACTAACGGGTCAAGATGGGGTATCTTTTTACTAAACGAAACGGGTCAGGTTGGTTGACCCGAAACAGATTTTCTCTAAAACCTTTTTATTAAATATTTTTTTTGGTAATAATATGGCATAATGAGCAGGTCGGGCAGTAGGTTGTTTGATTTGAATTTACATGTTTGTTTATATCTATCCTATGGGGCTCATCTGACCAGTTAAAAAGACCCAAATTGACCTGCCTAAGAGTAATTGCATCGAAGTTGCCACAATCAAGTGCATAATTTATATTCCTTAAATTGATTAGAGTGAGTTCTACAGGGTGAGGATATATCCGTAGGGGTGGTTAGGGAAGTCAAAGAAGAGACTGGAGTAAGTGTCAAGCTTCTCTTGTGTGCATTTCAATGTTGTATCACTTTTAATTACTCGTATTGGTTTTTTAAACGCCAAATTTCTATGATAATTTTCCAATTTACATAAAGCTGATGATTTAACCTTGTCTCAGATAGATACCGAGTTTGTTGAAGTACTAGCATTCAGGTATACGCATCCGAGCCTTATCTTCTGAATGCTATCGTAATATTAAAAATAACTGGCATGATTTTTTTACTTCGAAAAATGTTGCAAAAATTTGTTTCTAATCAACAATAATAAAAAATAAAATTGATTGCATTATTTTATGTTTAAAAATGTGACTTATACAAACTGGTTTTAAAAATAAAATTGGAACACTAATTCGGGCAGTTGGGTTTGGCCCAATCCGAACCGTACACATTCTAACAAGATGTAGATTGATTAAATTGGCAGTCAAGAGCACAAGGTTTTCTTCGGGAAATCAGAATTATTATTCTTATGCATGATGCGCCCACTATCGTTTGACATCAAGATTCAAGAAACAGAAATTGAGGCAGCCAAGGTACTGACTTGTGTTAACCGTACATGGTACAGTTTGATATTTCCTAAAATTAATGGCTACAAAGTGTCATTAGCGATGTAAGTGGCAAAATGGGCCGGTCAGGCAGATTGGTTAATGGGTCAAAACGGGTCCGATTGACCCATTTTTGTCTATTTTGTTTAATTCCATAAATAGCTTGTAATATATTACAGTAATAAACAAATTAAACATGATTACCATAACTATTACTGAATACTTGAAAATTTTATCTGAATAAAGCAATTTTAGGAGGTCGTTAACAATTGAGTACTTTTAATGACTTTAAAAATGTTCAGCATAATTCCTTTTAGTCAAGTTATAATACTTTTACATGCTATTAAAAAACCCAAACCAACTTAACCCGTTTCCCACATGGTTTGAAGTACTTCATTAAACGGGCTAAATTGGTCGAGCGGGTCAAATCAGTTAAAAGTGTTTCAAATGTAAAAAAAAAGCTTCTAAATTCCTCCACCCAAACAAAAATCAAGATTGTAGCGAAATAGTTTTATAGTAATAAGTAACTCGTGAATAATGCAGAAGTTAGAAAAGAAAAGAATTAAATAATGCTTGGGAAATTGTCTGATCCGACCCGCTTTTACTGCTACCTGCCTTAAAGATATCGTAGTAGTTTCCAAGTAGAAGCAAAAATACCTAACTAATAAAGAGCCTTTTTACAGTGGATGCCATTGGAGGAATATGCAGCTCAACTTTCACCTCAAGAGAACGGTTTGAGGAAGTACATTACCGAGTTATGCATAGCGAAGGTAGATAGGGACTATTCTGGATTTTCTCCAATCCCAGTAAAATCAGATTCCGATGGTAATCCAAGTTATATTTTTTTCAACAAGGGAGATCTTAACAAACAATCCTAAAAATCAATTGTGAATCTCTAATAATTTAACATAATCTCCCTTTAATTGTAATATTAGGCTCTCTTTAAGTTCAATAATTGTAACATTTTTTATGACAATGCTAAGGCAAATGGCAAAATATGTTCAAATTGTGCACCACCTAGCTGATGTCAATCCTTGATCTCTTCAAACCACATTGTAAGCAAAATGACGAAAGGCGTGCTACGTGGCGACATGCCACTCTTTCCATGTGTGACTTCTATATTATGTATGTCAGAGCGTAAGGACATTTTCGTCAAACCCCCCTTCCCCAAGTGTCATTGTCTATGTTATTTATCGGTGCATACTCCTTTAAGGTCACATATGTGACCAGAAAAGTTCATTTCCATCATCACCACAATTTGATCATTTTTTTGTCGGTGAAATGTCCTGGTCATGTCTTTCTTTCTGCAATATACTTCTGCTGCTTCTTTTCAACTTAGCTTTGACACGGTCTAATGTGACCGATTTCACCATTCATTGCGAATATCCCTGTCAACCCGCTCCTACCCGCCCATCATACGGATATCCACCACCACCACTGTCACCCAAATCACCACCGGTAGAGCCCGTGTACGAGTCCCCACCGCCACCAAAGAAACCCCCAACCCCACCACCAAGTGAGCCTGTGTATGAAGCTCCACCCCAACCAAAAAACCCTTCATGTGAACCACCACCCGCACCACCATTGCCCACTGGACCATTGTATGGTGGGCCACCAGCACCGCAACTGCCAGGGAATTGTCAACCGTCGATGCAAAACTGCGTCTACCCTACTCCAAATCCTAATCAAAATGTCTATCAACCTTATGATTCTGCATATCATTTGCAGCTCAACTGCTTACAGATTTTAGCTTTAATGTTCCTTGTGGTTCTTCACTTCTAGGAGTCAATCTTTCATTGGTTTTTACTTTGCTGCTCTTAGGTGTTGCAATTCATTTCCCGTGCGCTTTTAACAATTTGTTTTTATACTACGTGATAATCAGTTGTAACAAAACGAGCCAAGTGCAGCAGTGTTTGAATGTACTTACGTTGTTTAAAGCCGCGTTATGATATAGCAAGTGTTTGAATGTACTTATGTTTTTTATATTCTCGTGATCACGAGACTTAAATCAATAATCTTTTGGTCTGAAATCGATTCTTGGAAGTTAATTAATCTATCCGTCATGTTTGGTACACAAGCTTATTAAAAACGATACGCCATCTTAAATCATTCATGATAAAATAAGTTTTAGTTTATCGCTATTTATAGTTCGAGTTAGAGCTAGTTTTGCCATTAGCCAGTGCAATAACAAAAATCAGTTCTCTCTCAAAACCAGTGTTTTGAAAGATCGAATAGGTCGGTTCAACCTGTTGAACCCGAAAAAACATTATTCAACCGGAAAAATACCGAGAACCGGAAAGAAAACCAGTTTGTTATTCGGTTCGGTTTTAAAAACCATGCCCAAAACTATAGACTTATGGAATATCTGTGACTTGAAAGTTTTTTTTTCAACCATGGTTTCTTTCCTTTTAATCGACTAGTTTACGAGGTTTGAACCCACTGTTACACAGCTAGGTAAAGTGTGTTGTGATTTATTAATGCGTTGTACCTTACGACACTTGTTTACAAATATAAATGAGCTAAAAGGTACGATTTTACTAAACCTAGTAAAAAAAATAAGACAAGTATATCTTTTAACATATTAGTTAAAAATAGACATATATTTGTATGACACAAAACTTCGAGACCAAGTTTATTTTGGAGAATATGAGATTTTTAACGAAAGTTTACAATAGACGACAAACATCCATCGAGTTTATGTGTATCTTTAGATCCGCCTCTGCGTACAAGTGATTGATGCATGAATGAGTTGGATTTACATTTAGGAAAGAAATTAAAGTTAGATTGACGGTGGAGGAACACAAACCACGTGAGATGAGATACTCACGCCATATCATATGTGAATAAAGTCGATGATATGTACTCTCCAATCTACTCCACCTTATTAACTTTTTCAACCTAACGTGGTCTGCTTTTTTTTTCTTTCTATTTTTGGAAATACTACTCTCATCATTTAATGACAAACTACTAGTAATACTTTCTTGCGATGTTTTAAACCCCGGGTTGACATGGCCGGTTTAACCGGTTGAATCAAAAACCGACTCACAAACCAGGTTGGATATGATCGGGCTTTTGCTTATTTGAGAACCGAATTGAACCATCGAGTTTTCTTTGACCTGGGTTGACCCAGCTTGATAAATCCGGCTGAGTCATAACATTTTATTCAAAAATCTAATATAACTTTTTGTCTCAAGTTAGTTAAAATTTTGTAATACAATAAATTAGAGTTATAAATTATCTTAGAAACACCAACTGATTTAATTTCAATATAGATTGTTATAACGTATAACATAAATTGATGTTGTGAATCTTTGTTATATTAATATAGATATAGAACATAAAAATAAAGCTTATCAGTAAAGTCTCAATCTTTTTTATCGGTTAAATCGAATGTAGGAATAAAGTTTGATATTTATCATGAGATCATGTAACACTACATATTAAATATTGAAAAATGTAACATATGTATAGAACCGTTCGACCCGGCGGTTCAACTGGTTAACCGATGACTCGTTGAACCGGCAAATAACCCGGGTCAATTAAAAAATTCGAGTTCTAAAACATTGCTTTCTTATATGTCATAGTTAGCAGCACAATGGCGACAATGAAACAGTCGAGTGGTGGAAACTTTTACGACTTGTAAGCTTAAAAGTAGAAACATAAAAGAGCCAAAATTTTCGATTGTTATCGGAAAAATCGAGTGTTTTTAAAAATTAAAAGCTTAAAATTATAGTTTTAGTTACTTTATCTTTAAGTCATCACTGGTTAGGTATGTGGCTAAACAAGCTTAAAAGGAAATAATATATTTTTTCTTAACAGTTATAGGTAGTTAAAATTTAGTTGGTAGAAATTGATAGTGTTGAGTTAAGGTGCCGCTAATGGCTCACATTATTTGTTGAACAAGCTTCGGATTGAATGCTTGATGTACATATGCGAACAATAAATATATATAGAGTATATAATATGAAATGGAAACTAGTTTCTAACGTGTTGGAGGTGAATTATAGAACACCAAAAGCTGTGCTATCTTATGGGCATCTTAAAAAAGTTAAAACTAATAGTAATGGTCAGTCTTTAACTCAGTCCTATCTCATGTGGCATCAAGAGAGACTAGTCCCTCCCCTTACACCATCGGGGACGCGTCTCATGGGAAAAAAAGAAGAAGAAGTCGGCCTCGTATGAGATCGAGTCGTTTGGCATGTTTGTGTGTAAGTGTGTTTATTTAAATAATTTTTGTGAGATATTTTTTTAGTTGTGTTTTCGGTCTCCTTATTACACTATGTTGATTATGAAGTTGTCAGGAAGAAATAAATTGATGTGGTGTCCTCGGTTTTTTGATGATCACCATTACGACCAGCTTTACAACATTTTTAACTGGCACATGTACAAATTCGTGATCTAATGTCCAATTATTATAATTTAGAAGGTTGTAAATTCAAATTTTGCTTGATCAAAATGATCTTAACAATAAATATAAGGCAATTTATATAATTTAAACTTTCATCTATTGTAGCGACTCTTGTAGTTTATTTTAATGTTATTGCGTAGTTTCGGGGTGTGTTCTGAAAGATTTTTTTTATTAAAAGAATATATATTAAACTTCAACATTTTTTATAAAATCATGCATAAATCAGAAGCATTGCAATATTAGGCTCGTTTTGTTCGCAATTCGAATATCTTTTCAGCGGTATATTTTGCTATGAATGAATCGGTAGACCTTTGTTACATATTTGATAAATAAAGTTTGTTATAAAAAAAAGTAATAAATGGCTAAAAGTTTAAGGTAGTTCTCGTAACTTGTCGCATAGTTTAAGAGTACGTTTTGTAAAAAGAAAATTAATAACGATTTGGCTGTTATTTGCATTTTTGGGCCGGAGTGAAACGTCGTCGTTTCATCCGGCTATTTTTTTTTGTTAACTATGGTTTCCGATCTTTTGACCGATTAATCCACGGGGTTTGAACCCATCGCCACACGGACTCAAACCAGGTAAAGCTCTTCTTTTTCAGGAGGTTGCGTGGCCACTTCAAGATTTTTTGAACTTAGTAGGAACTGAACTTGAGACCTCACATATTTTTGAGTGATAGTTACAACTTCATTTGTCACTAAGCCACCCTTTAATGGTTTTCATCCGGCTATTGAGAAATATACTAATGTAGTAATGTCAACTTTCTCAAATAAAAAGGGTTCTAGGTGATTTATGTATGTTTGTGTGACGATATGCTTAAACGTTGTTGATTAGTTGACTAAAAAATCAAATTATACCTATATACTATAGGCCGTTGAATACGGCGTCGTTTTTGGCATGCGTGCTACAGTACACGCTACAGTGGCCGGCCCGTTGGGCTCCCAATTTGGGCCTGCCCATTTGGGTTTTTTTTTTAATTTTTTTTAAGTAGGCAATATAAAAAAATAAAAAATTTGCTCCGCGCAAAGGAGGAAAAAAATTACAAACGTACTGACTTATTCAGATAAAAAACTACTTGCGACAAAAGGCCAAAAAACCCCGCGACATGAGGCCCAACACATAAGCCCATATAAAAAAACTATCAAACATGAGGCATAAAAAATAAACCCGCACAAAAAAAAAAATACAAAAGTACATATTTTTTTCAGACAAAAAAATTCCCGCGACATGATGCCCAACACATGCGTCCATATAAAAAAAACCCAACTATTAAACATGAGACCGAAAAAATAAACTCGCACAAAATAATATTAAAAAAAATATTACTCGGCACAAAATAGGAAAAAAATTACAAAGTATTGATTTACTCAGATCTAAAAATATTCGCGACATGAGACGCAACACATAAGCTCATATAAAAAAACAACAAACTATTAAACATGAGACCGAAAAAATAACTCAAAAATAAAAATAAAAAATAAAAATAAAAAAATTAACTCCCCAAAAAAAAAAAACTATTAACCCGCACAAAAAAAAAATTACGCCCAACAACATTGCGTGAAAAATTAACGTCCCGCAGCAGCGCGCGGGTAATCTGCTTGTTCTATAGCTAAAAGATAAATAGAAAATTTAACATGTACATTCCAAATAATAAAAATGTGACGCATGTGAGTGGCTTGGCCAAGACCGAAACCTCATTCCCTCGTTCCTTATCTTTCTTTACCTTTTTCTGCAGTTATACACATGGAAGCATAGGACATGAATTTTGTTTTGCTATTTTAAGACTATTGTAACAAAATATTAGTAACCATAAAAATGATAGAATTTGCTTTTAACATGTAACTAATCGAAAAGTAAGAGTGGGTCATGTTCATGTCTATTTTTGCCGTGAGATTTTTTTTTTGAACGGCGGAAATTTTATTAAACTAGCAAGATGTTAGAAACAACATTACAAAAAAATATGGTGGGGATTTTTTAACCAATCC
>BQNB010121088.1:0-20519 GCA_026074375.1 Tanacetum coccineum
TGACCTTTTGCCTTGGTCAAGGGCATTCGGTTAGGATCTGTATTAGGGTTGCTATATAAGTATATACCAAAACACGAACCATCCATCTATTTGTGTGAATAAAGAGTTCTTCTTGTTTGTTTCTTCTAGATCAAAGTTTCAGAACACAAGCTCTGATACCACTTATTGATCCCAACTCAAGATCTATTCTTTAGCTTATAAATATTATGTTACTTTGAATAAATTCAAAATAATAATGGTAGAAACTTTGTGAATACTAAAGAGTATGCGGAATCTACTCTTTAATACTTAGAAGAAATATTAATGAAATGGTAAACTTGAATGAACAATGATATAACCAAAAACCTTCAATATTATTATGATGAATAATACGAGTACTCTGTCTAGTACTAGGGTTTACAACCTTGAAGCAATGAATGTGTCTATCGAGATGTGTTTACAACCGTAACCTAGGATCTCCTTTTCTACACCAAGGAGTCCTTTACAAGATAACTACAAATCTTCTAAACTTCTATAAGATATCAACATATCTTCTAATTATATAGGGTATACATTGAATCATTCCATACATATCACAAAACACGCTTTTATCTCTTCAACAGTTGTAATCTGCATGAAGATTACAACTGTTAAAGAGATAAAAGCGTGTTTTGTGATATGTATAGACTGATTCAATGTATATCCCATATAATTAGAAGATATGTTGATATCTTATAGAAGTTTAGAAGATTTATAGTTATCTTGTAAAGGACTCCTTGGTGTATAAAAGGCGATCCTAGGTTATGGTTGTAAAGACATCTCGATAGACACATTCATAGCTTCAAGGTTGTAAACCCTAGTACTAGACAGAGTACTCGTATTATTCATCATAATAATATTGAAGCTTTTTGGTTATATTCATTGTTTATTCATTCTACTGCATTACAGTTTTCTATTACATAGATATTCTTCTAAGTATTAAAGAGTAGATTCCACATACTCTTTAGTATCAACAAAGTTTCTAGCATAGTTGTCTTGAATCTATTCAATACAATTAACCCTTTAACAAGGTTTGCAAGATCTAGTTGGGATCAACAAGTGGTATCAGAGCCTTTTTTTCTAAAACTTTGATCTAGAAGTTATGGAATTTGAATCTGCACAGAGTAATACTACTGCTAAGCTACCCATACTCAAACTTGATGAGTATGAGATGTGGGTGATAAGAATCAAGCAATACTTCCAGGTACAAGACTATGCTCTATAGGAGGTCATAGAGAATGGTAACTCATGGGTATCTGTACCACAAATAGCACAAGAGAATGGTACTTTTGTTACAAAGATGTCAGTACCTGTAACTGCTGAAGAAAAGACGAACAAGAAGAATGATGTGAAGGCTAGAAGCTTGCAACTCATGGCTCTTCTCAATGAACATCAACTTACTTTTAGTCAATACAGTGATGCTAAAACAATGTTTGCTGCTATCAAAACACGATTTGGAGGCAATAAAGCCATTAAGAAAACACAAAAGACATTGTTGAAGCAACAATATGAAAATTTTAGTGCATCAAGCACAGAGTCTATTGACTCTATCTTTAACAGGCTCTAGAAGATTGTTAGTAGGCTTGCAATTTTGAGTGTGGTCATTGGTCAAGAAGACTTAAATTCAAAATTTTTGAGCATCTTGCCTCCTGAGTGGAATACTCATGTTGTAGAATGGATGCATAAGGCTAAAATTAAAATAATGAGCATCGATGATTTGTACAACAACTTTAAAATTGTTGAACAAAGTGTAAATAAATCTGTTGGTGCAAGTAGTGGTGCTCAAAACTTGGCCTTTATGACTGCTCTAAGCACTAGTAGTACTAATGATGTTAATACTGCTAAACCTGCATTTGAAGTTGGTACTGCTAGCCTTAATGTTAACACTGCTAGTCCTTAAGTTAGTACTGCTAGCTTCAGTGATAATGTTTTGTACGCTTTCATGGTTGAGAATCCCAATGGTTCTAATCTCCTACAGCAGGACATAGAGCAAATTCATGAAGATGATCTGGAAGCAATGGATTTGAAGTGGCAGCTCTCTCTACTTAGTATGAGAGCAAAGAGTTACTATCAGAGGACAGTTAAGAAAATTTTCATTAATGCTAATGATATTGCTGGGTATGATAAATCCAAGGTAGAGTGTTTCAACTATCACAAGATGGCAAACACTTTGCCAGAGAATGTAGAGCACCAAGGAACAAAGAGGGTCAGTTCAGAAATCAAGACAACACTAGGAAGCAAGGAAATAATAAAGACACGTCTTCAAAGGCAATGTTGGCTATATATGGTGTAGGTTTTGACTGGAGTGACATGGCAGAAGAACAGGTTCAGACAAACATGGCTCTAATGGTGTTTTCAAACTCTGCGATATACAATGATAAAACTTGCTCTAAAACTTGTCTGAAAAACTATGAAACTCTTAAGAAACAGTGTGATGATTTGATTGTTAAGCTTAATCAAACTAAATTTACAGCAGTTACTTATAAAAGAGGTTTAGCAACTATAGAAGAACAACTTATCACATATAGAAAGAATGAGGTTCTTTTTAGTGAAGAAGTTTCAGTTCTTAAAAGGGAAGTTGTTGGGAATAAATCTTCACAAGAGTTAATACTGCCAAGGTATAACTAACAATACTAATGAAGTTAGTACTGCCAGTACAAACTTAGTACTGCCAAGTGTTAGTTAATACTGCTAGAAGAAAGATTAATACTGTTGATGGTCAAAGCTGCTGATAAGGATGCATAGAGATAAATAAGGAATGCATATCTTTTATATTTTAGGAAGATTTGTATTATGAATATAATTGTAACTGATCCTAAAAGTTCGGTAGTTGTCTTGTAAAGGACTCCTTGTGGTGTATAAAAGGAGATCTTAGGTTAAGGTTTAAGATGCGATTATGCTTAGAAGATAGAGATACATCCTAGAGAAAGAACATTGTAATAGCTTCAAGGTTTGTAACCCTAGTACTAATCAAGAGTACTTGTATTATCAATAATATTAAAGCAGTTTGTGGTTTTATTCATTGTTCTTTGTTTGGTACTGTTCCATTGATAAATACCTCTAGAGTATCAAAGTGTAGATTCCGCATACACTTTGATATACAAAAAAAGTCTCATCTATTGTTATTTTGGATTCATCCAAGGTAACATACACTTTACTAGGTAAAGAACCGATCAAGGCGTGGGATCAACAAGTGGTATCAGAGCCTGTGCTTTGAGATACTTTGATCTAGAAGTAATAGAGTTGGAAAATTCTCAGAACAATGCTTTGGCTAAGCTTCCCATGCTCAAACTCGGGGAGTATGAGATGTGGGAGATCAGGATTAAACAGTATTTTCAGATCCAGGATTATGCTCTATGGGAGGTCATAGAGAATGGGAATTCATGGGTACATATTCCTGTAACATCACCAGCAGAAACTGGTACATCAATAGGAACAAAGATGACCGTGCCTTCTACTACTGAAGAAAAGACGTGCAAAAAGAATGATTTCAAGGCAAGAAGTCTACTGCTCATGGTACTACCCAATGAACATCAACTAACCTTCGACAAGTATGTTGATGCTCAATCAATGTTTGCTGCAATCAAAGCTCGATTTGGAGGGAATGAAGCAACAAAGAAGACACAGAAGGCTCTGTTGAAACAACAGTATGAAAACTTTAGTGCTTCAAGCTTAGAATTACTTGATTCTATCTTTAACAGGCTTCAAAGGCTTGTTAGTAGATTGGAAATTCTAGGTGTGGTTACTCCTCCAGAAGATCTGAATGTAAAATTTTTAAGGAGCTTACCTTCTGAATGGGATATACATGTGGTAGTTTGGATGAACAAACCTGATTTTGATACTATGGGTTTGGATTGAATTTGTACAACATTTTTAAATTATTGAACAGAAGTTAAGAAAACTGGCGGGCAAGCAATTATATAAAAAACATGTCATTTCTAACTGCTTCAGGTGCCAAGCAGTACTAATGATATTAACACTAATTACCCCGGAAGGTAGGACTGCGACCACAAAGGTTAAAACTGCTAGTACGAAGTTGTACTCGAGCTTTATGATGCCACAGTTTATGCCTTTCTATCCACTCAACCACAAGGGTCTCAACTAGTTCATGAAGACCTTGAGCAACTTCATGATGATGATTTGGAAGAAATGGATCTAAAGTGGAATATGGCACTACTAAGCATGAGGGCAAGAAAGTTCTATCAGAGAACTGGAAGGAAGATCATCATTGATGGAAGTAGTACTGCTGGATATGATAAATCAAAAGTAGAATGTTTCAACTGTCATAAAATGGGACATTTTGCCAGAGAATGCAGAGCACCAAGAAGTAAAGACAACAGAAATTGGAATCAAGGAAGCTCATCAAAGGCAGTAAGGATTGAAGATGCTTCTGAAAAGGCAATGTGTGCTATAGATGGTGCTGGATTTGATTGGAGTGACATGGCAGAGGATGAAATTCAAGCAAACATGGCTCTCATGGCATTCACAGATTCTGAGGTATCAAATGATAAATCTTGTTCTAAATCTTGTTTGCAAAATTATGAAGCTCTAAAGAAACAGTATGATGATTTACTTGTTAAATTAGATGATACTGGTTTTAAAGCAGCTACATATAAAAGAGGTTTATCAATTTTAGAAGCACAAGTAGTTAAATATAAAGAATCTGAAGTCCTTTTTTCTGAGGAAATTGCTTTGCTTAAAAGAAGTGTAGGTCACAAAGAATATCTAATGGGATTACTTAAGACTGAACTTGAAAAAGTTAAGGAAGAAAAGGAGGGGTTTGAATTTAAGCTTGCAAAGTTTGAAAAATCATCAAAAGACTTAGATGATTTGTTAGCAAGTCAGGTAACTGACAAGAGCAAAAAGGGTTTTGGTTATAATGCTGTCCCCTCACCTCATCCCTTGATTCTCAACAGACCAACACCTTTAGATTTATCTTATTCAGGTCTTGAAGAATTCAAACAACCTGAGGTAAATGAGTATGGTCCTAGGGATTCAAGTTTAAAGCCAACCACTGTTTGTGATAGAGAGTCAGATAATTCTAAGGAGAATACTGATGACTCTTTAACACAACAACCCAAGACTGTTACTGAAACTAGCTCTGTTATGTCTCCACTTAAGGTAGACAAAGATTGGAAAGAAAAGTTTTTCCATCCTGCTAATCATATTAGGGTAGAAGAACCTAAAAAAGCTAGAGAAAATACTGATGCTCCAATTATTGAAGATTGGGTGTCAGATGATGAGGAAGAAGTTGAGCCTATCCCTAAGGTAGAAAAGAAAACTGTTGTACCTACTGCTACTAAGAAAGAGTCAGTTAAAACTGTAAAACCAATTAGAAGGTCAGTTAGGTATGCAGAGATGTATAGGTCACAGGGACCTAGGGGGAACCAAAGGAATTGGAATGGTCAAAAATCTAATCAATTAGGATGTAACTTTGTTTTTAATAACAAGGCATGTTTTATTTGTGGTAGTTTTGATCACATTCAATACAGTTGTCCTAATGCTTACAAACATATGGTTCCAAGAGCAGTCTTAATGAAGACTGGCCTAAAAACTGTTAATAATGCAAAACCTGTTAATACTGTTAGGTCTGTTAACACTGCCAGACCTTTTAGTACTGCTAGGTCTTTTAATACTGTTAGGCCTTCTTATACTGCTCACCCAAAATCAACAGTTTCTTGTGCTAGACCAAAGACACATTTTCAAAATCAAGCACAATCAACTGTTCAAAGGCCCTTTTACAAGAGTACAGCATTAACAAAAAGGTCTAATAATCAAAATATTAATACTGGTAGACAAACTGTTAATACTGTTAGGATGAACTTTGTTGTGTAATAACAAGCATGCTTTATCTTGTGGAATTTTGATCACATTCAATACATTGTCCTAATAAAAGGTTTAAGATGTTTTACGAAGTTGCGTGCTTTTGTTCACCTCATTTTGTTACCATCTTGGCAAACGTTTTCTCGAGACCAAACATTGAATGAGGAATACCCCCAAATGTCCACCCAAAGACTACACACTTCATCACTAACAACATCATATATAGGCATTAAGAAGCGTACAGAACCAAGAGTAACGCCCTACATGACCCATAACTTTTTGCTTAGAATCTCGTTAACCAATTCTGATCAAGCCCATAACCCACCTAAATAGACAGCTTCACCTGCTCAAAACCTTCCTTAGCTAGAGAATCCGTAGGTTAGGAATGAAGTTTAATATCTTTCACACGCCATGACATGACATGAGAGGTCACGTTCAACAACACATGAATCATCCAAACCAACGCCGGTGAGGAAGATACATGAGCAACAGAGGCAATCAATGGTGGAAAGTCTCTAGCAGCAGAAACAAATGACCCAAATGTACCATGCGCATTGGATTGAGAAGGCCCCAATGGTTTTACAGGTTTGTTTGCACGTTCAAAACGGGCAACATTGGCATGGAGATGGAAACGACCAATCCAAATCGTACAAAGATTTCCAACCAAACGATCTAAATCGTTAACACGAATAAACCTGACAAAAGCAAAACGTTTTACCTGCGGTTGGGAATCACGATTAGGCATACAAACGTCATTCACCTTCCCCCTACCCCTCTCAAACCGTCACAATTCCTTCGACCCAAGATATCTGGAAACTGGTTACAAAAAATAGTTTTAGAAATACGAACAGCTTGTCCTTCAATAGACGAGTGACAGCATGGTGACCAAACCTTAAAAGAAACAGCAAACGACAAAACCCTAAAAAGACGGATTGAAGGGAGAAATTCCAAGAGAAAAAGATGAAAAGAAAAACCAGATCAAGGTTTCATGACAGCGAGATTAAACAGAAACGGAAACGGGGTCTAATTGATTTAAAGAGGAGAATAACAAATCTAAATTACAAAAACCCAAGATGAGAAACCCGCCTAACACGCTCGATATGAGATTAATCAATCAATGATTAATCCCAATTTCAGGGGTTATAACAGGATTCAAACAAAAAGGAAGAAGGAATTTAGATTGTTAATTTGTGGATTTTGAGCGTCATCTTTGAGTTAGAAGATTCATCAATTAGGGTTTTGAATGGGGGTAGAGAGAGAATTTTGGTCAAACATACTTTAGAAGAGGGTCGCAAAATAATCCTCTTAAGTGACCAACTCTTTTAGATATAAGAGGGTTGTAAAATAGGCCACAGATTGTTAGTCGAACTTGAGATTTATAAACATAACATGTAGAACTATAACAGCAAGGTTAATTTATTTGATTCTCTTAAAGAATCATAATAAAACGATGTTTGATATTATTTTTTTTCGGACATATTAATTTGATTCTCTTGAGGGATTGCATAATAAAACTCAAGGTTTAATTTTTTTCTTCTAACATACATGAGGTTTATGTGATTCAAGTAATGAATCAAATTAAAACTTAAGGGGGGGCAGGGGGGGTTGGGTGGGGGGGGGGGGGGGGGGGGGGTGGGGGTGGGGGGTGGTTGGGGGGGTGGTTCTGTTGGGGGGGTGTGGGGGGGGTAGTTGTGGTGGGGGTGCAGAGTGTGAGGAAGCTGATGTAAATATATGATCAAGGTTTTATTTTTTTTCTTCTAGACATAAAACATGATGTGTTCAATGTATATCAATTAATAGAATTCAAAACAATTTAACTCTCTCTTAACGGTGTGGCCCCACAAACATATGGTTCCAAAGCAGTCTAATGAAGATTGAGGCCTAAAAACTGTCAAAAATCAAAGCCTCTAGTACTTGTTAGGCTGTAACACTGTCAAGACCATTTATCACTGCAAGTTTGTTAGTACTGTTAGGCCTTATAATACTAGCTCACCAAAAACTCAACAGTGTTTCTTGGCTAGACCAAAACTCATTTTCAAAACACGCACAAAGGCCTTTACAAGAATAACATTAACAAAAAGGTCGAATATGCAAAATATTAATACTAGTCTAGACAAACTTTAATACTTGAGCCAAATGTTAATACTGGTCAGGCGCAAGGGATTTAATGACTGTTAAGAACCCAGCATGTTGGCGGTTTGGAGACGCTACAACCCAATGGTGCATCCACTAGTCTTTAACAAATATAGATTACATTGATGCACGACAGATCCAAGTCAGTAATGCTTGGTCCCCAAAAGAAATAACTAACTTCATAATTTTTTGTGCAGAGCATTCACAGCTAAAAGATTAAAGATTTGTGGACTAGTGGAAATGCTCAAGGCACACAAAGTGTCTGAAACATAACCCATACTCTCAGATTCAAAGACTTTGATGGAGGTAATGTTCCTTTTAGTGGAGGAGCAAATGAGAGGAAGAATCAACTGGTACAGGTACTAATCAACAACTGATAAACTTAGATTTTAGAAGATGTATACTTTGTATCCCAAGAAGTTGATAGTTCAACCTTTTTAGTGGCCTCCAATGTGTGACCAAAAGACACTATGTTCTTTTTAACTGACTCTGAAGTGTCTTGTTCTATCTCTACTCTAATTTTAAGTTGCCTGATGAAAAAAACAGATACCTTCTTACAATTCCTAAGACAGAATAACATGTACAATATTGATATGAAGAACATAGTTCCTAAAGAGAGTTTAACTTAGTCTTTGCAAAGCTAATACATTGAGAATCAATGTTATGGCATAGAGCTTGGTCATTAAATTTTAAAATATTAATAAACTTGTCAAAGAAAAAATCTTGTAAGAGATTTACTTAAAAAGATTTGAGAATGACCAAACATGTGTTGCTTGTCTTAAAGGCAAGCAACATAGAGCCTCTTGTAAAACCAAGGCCTTTAGTCCCAATACTAAGCCATTGTTTATGCTGCATATGGATCTGTTTGGTCCAACTTTTGTTAGCAGTCTTATGCATAAAAAGTATTGCTGGTAGTTACTGATGATAATAGTAGATTGTCATGGTTTTCCTTTTTAAGAACTAAGAGATGAAAACTATGAGGTCCTTAAAAAGTTTATAAAAGAGATAGAAAACCTAGTGGATAAGAAAGTTAAGATAATCAGAAGTGATAATGGGACAGAATTTAAAAACCATGTGATGGATGTGTTCTGTAGAGAAAAAGGTATCAAAAGAGAATACAGTGTAGCAAGGACACCTCAACAAAATGGTGTAGCTGAAAGACAGAATAGGACACTCATTGAGGCTGCTAGAACAATGTTAGCAGATTCTAAGTTACCTACAACATTTTTGGTAGAAGCTGTTTTTACTGCTTGGTATGTACAAAATAGGGTCTTAGTAGTCAAGCCTCATAACAAGACTCCCTGTGAACTCTTTTAGGTTATAACACCAAGCTATAAGGCTTCATGAAGCCACTTGGATGTCATGTTAACATTCTGATTACCTAGATAATTGCAAGGTTTGATGGAAAACGTGATAAGGTTTCTTTTGTTGGTATCTTTAAGTAGCAAAGCTTTTAGGGTATACAACATTAGAACCAGGAAGTACAAAGAAAACTTGCTTGTTGGGTTCCTAGAAATAACCTATGTTAAGAAGGAAATGGTCCCAAGTGGCGTTTATCTTGATTCCTCTAAACCCCCCCCAAATTCCCCAAAAAAATTTTGGAACGATTACCAGTGGGTTGCAAGACTTTCAATGTTTCTGCAGGTATACAAGGAGTTTCTGAGTCCAGCACATCCACTCAACAAGATCAAGATTGTATTTTCATGCTAATTTAGAAGAATGCTTCATACTTTGATGATGCTTCAATCAAATCTATTGCTGATGCACAAATACAAGATCAAGATGGGACTCATGATGATTGCAGTTTTCAGGAAAATGGTATTGATGATCAACAAGTTAATACTGCCAGTCCACAAGTTAATACTGGTAGTAGAGAAGTTAGTACTGCTGCTCCTGCGGTTAATACTGCTACTCCTGAAGGCTTGATGGGATCAATTCCTACAACTGAAGACACACAAGTGGAGGATCAAGAAATTGAATTGGGGAATATTTCACCATCTTATGAAGTTTCTTCCACTCCTCATACAAGAATTCACAAAGATCATCCAATTGATCATGTGATTGGTGATGTGCAGTCTTCTGTTCAAAACAAGAAGGTGACAACTTCTATTCTGAACTAGGATTTCTTGGTGCCATATATGAAGGAAAGACCCACCAGGAACTTACATACATGCCTTTTACTTGTTCTATATCAAGAAGAACCAAAGAGAGTCTAAAGCTCTTAGGTCCATCACTGCATGGTAAAGGCCAAAGGCAAGAGAACTCCGACAGTTTTCAAACTGCAAAAAGAATGGGTTCCTTGAGACTTGCCTAAAGGTCCAAGGGCTATTTTCGTACAAAGTGGGTCGACAAAATAAGAAGATGTGAGGGGAATAGTCATCGGAACAAAGCAAGACTTGTTGCCCAAGACATACTCAAGAAGAGGGCATGAGCTATGATGAAGTACTTGCACCATGCTAGGAATTGGGCTATAAGAAAATATTCTCTGGCCTATGCTTCTTATATGGGTTTCTACTGTCTACCAAATGGATGTCTAAAGTGCTTTCTATTATGGTCAAATTTGGAAGAGGAAGTGTATTATGCAACCTCCAGGGTTTGAAGATCCTGTCCATCCAGAGAAAGTTTACAAAGTGTGAATGCACTTATATGACGTTCATCAAGCACCCAGAGCTTGTATTACACGTTTGCCACATATCTTTGAGCAATGGATTCAAAGAGGACAGATTGATCAGAACTGCTTTTCAGCAAAAGTCAACAGGGCATAGTTTGCTTGTTCAAATCTATGTAGAGACATCATTTGGGGGATCTAACCAAGAAGGAGCTGTGTGGTGAAGAATTTGAGAAAGCTTATAAAGAGAAGTTTCAGATGAGTTCTATGGGAGAACTCACCTTCTTTTTGGGATTGCAGGTCCAACAAAGAAAGAAAGGCATATTTATTAGTCAAGATAAATATGTCCATGAAATCCTGAGGAAGTTCAACTACACAGATGTAAAGTCTGCCTCCACTCCCACAGATTTGGAAAAGCCCTTGGTTAAACGATGCAGATGCTGCTGATGTTTTGATGAACATCTTTATAGATAAATGATTGGATCTATTGATGTATCTACAGCATCGGAGACCAGATATTAGTTTCAGTTTGTGCAGTGCAAGGTTTCAGGTTTTCCCCCAAAAACTCTATCCTCTTAGTTGTCAAAAAGAATCTTAGATACCTCAAAGGAAAACCAGCTCCTAGTCGTTTGGTAGTCTAAGGATTCACCATTGTAGTTTAGTTGCTTATACTGATAGTGACTAGCTGGATGCTAACAACTTGATAGGAAGTCCAAAACACTAAAGGTTGTCAATTTTTTGGGAAATAAGGTTGATTTCGTGGCAATGCAAGAAACAAACGGGGTTGCCACGTCTACAACTGAGCAGAATATGTGTGGCTGCTGCAAGTTGCTATAGACAAGTACTCTGGATGCCAAAACCAATTGCTTGATTAAAGGTACAATTTATGAACACTGTGATTACCTTGACAATACTAGTAGTATCCTGTATAATATGAAATCCTGTACAAAAGCAACTCTAAAACAAAACATATAAGATTAGGCAATCACTTTATAAGAGAGTGCAATACAAAAAAGTTATCAAATGGCTAAAATTGACTACTCAACTTAATGTAGCTGATCTTCTTATCAAAAGGGTTGAGGCTAGTAGATTCATTACTTATATATCTCAGGTTTAATTGGAATGCTCAATCCCTAAGGCCCAAATCTCTTGTTTGTTTTGTAAAGTTTGTTAAATGTTAGTACTGTTACGTTTTTGTAAATTAATACTGCTAGTTCTAATTAGTACTGCTAGTTATATTTAAAACTGTTTGTTAAAACTGTTACTTATAGTTAGTACTGCTGGTTATTTCTATGTATTTTTGTTAATCCTGTTAGTAACACTTACTACTGTTAAACATGACAAATGTTTAGGTTATGTTTTTCTTGGTTTTAAGCTAACTTTTTCAGGATAAACATTGAAGTGTGAAAGTTGTTACTTCATCATGTATTATTTGCGGGGAGGCAAAATGTTGGTTGTTCTTGAAGTGTTGGTTGTTACACCACACAACAAATGGTTATCAGTTCACCATGTCTAATAGACATCAAGAACTGACTAGTCCAGAGCAAACGGCTACTGGTAAAGACTTCTCAAATCCGTTGATAGTTGATAGTTTACTCAAAACTATATGGTCATCAATGCACCATGTTTTTACAATGAAGCATTGGCTAGTCCAAAGCAAACGGCTATTGGTAAAGACCTCTCAAATCCGTTTATAGTTGATAGTTTACTCAAAACTATATGGTTATCATTGCACCATGTTTTACTAATGAAGCAATGGCTAGTCCAAAGCAAACGGCTATTGGTAAAGACTCATCAAATCCGTTTATGGCTGGTAGTTTGCCAAAAACTACACTTTGTGTGATTTTGTGAGCTAAAACAACAGAGAGAATTGGTGAGCTCAAAAACAGAAAGAGAGCTGTGTGAAAAATAGACAGAGTGAAAAGTGAGTCAAAAGAATTGAGAGATGAAATGTGAGTCTAAAAACAGAAAGAGAGATTGTGTGAAGTTATTCTTTTTGTCTTACAAACCTCTGGAGTTTGTACTGCTTATGGGTGGAGAAGTTAATACTGCTAGGCATTTTTTAGTACTGCTAGGCCAAACTTAATACTGCTGGATGACCGTTAGTACTGTTTGGGCCTAACAGATTTTTCATTAATTAATAGAGCCGTTGAGATATTTCCGCCAAATACCTATGGAATAGGGGTTTGACCAATTGGACTTTCGTGGATCAACTATATATTCAAATGTTTAATTCACGATAACTTCATATTTCTTTATTTTGGTCAACAAATATCTCTCTGTTTTCTCTATTAAATTGCAATTAACTTTCTCCAGCCTTCATACTTACATACACGATCATATCCCACTCTATTCCTCACAGTTATACTCATGGCAAGTTTGGATTTTTGTGACAAGCATAACATGGTAGCATTTCTGGAAAAATCTACGGGAAGTGCAGGGTTTCATCAAATAATAGATTTTCTCAATCAAAGTCACATTTGCTATGCCCTCACCAAGAAGCCAGAGGTTTGTGTCTCCTTTATCAAACAATTTTGGAGGTCTGCTGAGGCTTCTAATGAAGAAAATGGCGAAGTCAAGATAAATGCTATTATAGATGGTCACTCACTGTCTATCACTGAAGGTTCTTTACGGCGACATCTCAAGTTGGCTGATCAAGATGGTATTACCTCTATTCCAACTACAGAGATCTTCGAGCAATTGGCGCTTATGGGATATCATACTGAGTTAGATAAGTTAACCTTTCAAAAAGGTGCCTTTTCACCTCATTGGAGGTTTCTTATTCATAATATTTTGCATTGTTTAAGCCCAAAGAAGACTGCTTGGGAGCAGTTTAGTAGCAATATTGCAACTGCCACTATCTGTCTAGCCACCAATAGGAAGTTTAACTTTTCTAGGATGATCTTTGAGCACATGGTGTCTAATATCTCTAGTCCCCATAAGTTTTTGATGTACCCTAGGTTTATTCAGATATGCCTAGATATGCAGAGACACCACCTTCAACAACACTCAAGAATATATCAGGTTCCATCTCTTACTATGAAAGTGTTTAGTAATATGAAGAGGTCTACCAAGGGATTTTCAGGACAGGAGGTTGCTTTATTCGCAAATATGTTAGATGTTACTGAACCCTCAACTTCACCTTCCAGAATCACATCTTCACCTTCCTCTACACCTTCACAGTCACCTGAACCTACCCCTGCTCATACACCATCACCTACACAACCATCACCTTCTCGACCCTCACCCACACAACCATCACCAACACAACCTGGAACAGAACACCATCTTCCTACACCCCATGACTCACCTCTCCATGCTGTTCACTCACATGAAAGTGATGAGGGTAGTTTGAAACTTCAAGAATTGATGAATTTGGTTACAACACTTTCTGACAGGATTGGAGTTTTGGAGGCTGACTTGATGAAGACAAAGCAAACCTACAGTTCTGCTTATACTAAGCTTATTCTCTGGGTCAAGAAGCTAGAGTCTCAGATAAAGGTTGGGAAAGCAAGGAGACAAGCTAAGGTTGTTCTTTCAGATGATGAAGTCTTTGAAGATAATTCTTCCAAACAGGGGAGGAAGTTAGCTGATGCAGAGGTTCAAGAAAAAGCAAGTACTGACACTAAACTATTTCTTCAAGAAGTGACTCCAACTGAAGTCATTCAAGATCAAGAGGGCAGTGAGAAAGCAAGTGATGAAGTTAGTACTGCTGAGGTAAGTCTTAGTACTGCTGGAGGAACTGTTACCTATACAAGAAGGAGTGCAGAGAAAAGGTCAAGACAAGATAAGGGAAAAGCCATAATGATAGAGGAAGAGCCTAAGAAGAAATCTAAAAAGGACCTTGAACAAGAAAGGTTAAGTTATGCTGAAGCCATCAGACTTGAAGAGCAAATAAATGAGGAACAAAGAGCTCAGATAGCAAGAGATGAAGAGATTGCTAGACAGTGGGATGAAGAAGAAAGGAAAAGAGCTATGGATGAAGCTAAGTCTACTAAGAAGATTGACTGGAATGATCCATCAGTCATCAGATATCATTCTTTAAAAATGAAGCCAAAGATAATTGCCCAAGAAAGAAGAAATATGATCAAATATTTGAAGAATCAAGGGAACTTTAAGATCAGTGACTTCAAGGGAATGTCTTACAATGACATAAGGCCAATCTTTGAAAAGATTTAGATTTTAATCAAAATATTGAGCCTTTGGATGCAGAGCATGAAAGTAGAAAGCAAAAGTCTCCTCAAATATCTCCTGAGAAGTCTCCTGAAAAGATGAAGTCTGCTGAAAAGATGGAAGAAGATGATGTGGCTAAAGAAACTGGAGCAAAGAGAAAGAAGTCCATTCCTAGAAAAAGCACAAGGAAGAGACAAAAGATGGAGGAAGATGCTGAGAAGGAAGAACTCAAAGAATTTTTAGACATCATACCAAGAGAAGAGGTTCCTATAGAAGTTGAATCTATATCTACAAAGTTTCCAATTATGGATTGGAAGACTTATGTTTTGACAGAGACTTTCATGTATTATCAAGTATTCAGAGGAGATGGCAGTTCAAAGAATTATAAGATACTGAGTGAAATGCTTGAAGACTTTGATAGACTGGATGTAGAAGAATTGTACAGATTAGTCAAGGAAAGGTATAGTGCTTCAAGACCAGAAGGATTTGATCTGATGCTTTGGGGAGATTTACACACTTTGTTTGAGCCTGATGAAGATGATGAGATTTGGAAAGATCAGCATGAATACAAGTTGTTAAGCTGGAGATTATACGATTTTTGTGGTATTCACATTTTGTTGATGGAGAATGGGTTAGCAATTCATATGTTGACAGAGAAGAAATATCCTTTAAGCCAAGAAATGATTTCCAAGATGTTGAAGAAGAAATTAGAGGTTGATCATGAGAGTTCACAGGCAATTGAACTTCTAAGATTTATAAGATCTCAAGTGCAGAAGTGAAAGAAATGTTTGAAAGAATCATCAGCAGAGGAAGAAGACTAGAAGATTTTATTCAGAAGAAACTTGATGATTTGAAGGACAATCACAAGTTTAGGGGAGGATTGTTAGGAATAAATCTTCACAAGACTTAATACTGCCAACAGTACTAATGGAGTTAGTACTGCCAACACAAACTTAGTACTGCCAGTGTTAATTAATACTGCTAGTAGAAAGGAATGTTTCTTACAATGACATAAGGCCAATCTTTGAAAAGATTTAGGATTTTAATCAAAATATTGAGCCTATGGGATCAGAAGCATGAAAGTGAGAAAAAGCATAAGTTCGCGGAAAAAAATAGTCTCCTGAATATGATGTGGAGGAAGAGGTTGATACACAACGGAGAAAAGAAAGAACTTGTTTTAAAGAACTAGAGCGAAGAGGTAAGAATTCCATTCTTTAAAAAGCATAAGGAAGAGAGACAAAAGATGGAGGAATGATACTGGAGAAAGGATGATCTCAAAGAATTTTTTGTCAATTTATACAAGAGAAAAGGTTCCTATAGAGGTTGAATCTATATCTACAAAGTTTCCAATTGTGGATTGGAAGGCTTATGTTTTGACAGAGACTTTCATGTATTATCATGTATTCAGAGGAGATGGCAGTTCAAAGAATTATAAGATTTTTACTGAGATGCTAGAAGATTTTGATAGACATGATGTAGAGGAATTGTACTAGTATTGTTAAGGAAAGTATAGGATTCAAGACCAGATGGGTATGATATGATGCTTTGGGAGGATTTTACCACACTTTGTTTAAGCCAAATGAAGTATGATCGAGTTTTGCGCATGAATCAGCATATACAATTGTATGGAAGCTGGGAGTTTGTTATGATTTCTTGGTAGTCACATGTTTTGATGAATTATGGGATTGCCAGACGTATGCTGGATGAGAAGAAATATCCTTTAAGCCAATGAGTGATTTCCAAGATGTTTGAGAAGAGGTGAGATTAGAAGTTGATCATGAGAGGTTCAAGGCGTTTTGAACTTTCTAAGGTTTATAAAGTCTCAAGTGAGAAAGTGACCAAAATATGTTTGAATGAATCTCAACAGAGGAAGAAGAAGTAGAAGATTTTTTCAGAAGAAACTTGTTGATTTAAAGGCAACACATGTGTAGGGGAGGATTGTTAGGAATAAGCTTACAAGACTTAATTACTGCCTAACGTATTAAAGGAGTGAGTACTGCCAGTACAAAATTTAGTTACTAGTCATAGTGTTAATTAATTACTGCTTGTAAAAGAGTTAGTATGCTGAATGGTAAAGCTTTGTGATTTAGAGATAAGGATGCATGGAGATTATTTCGGAATGGTTATGTTTGAATTGTAACTGATCCTAAAAGATAGGTTGTTATCTTTGTAAATGACTCCTTGTGTTCTATAAAAGGAGATCCTAAGTTTTAGAATATAAATATACTTTCAAGTGATAGAAATACTTAGAGAGAAAATTTGTAAAAGCTTCAAGGTTTGTATACTTCTTAGTAACTACACAATAGTACTCGGTTATTTATACCTCTCATCCCAGTGCACACAAACATATGGCTCCAAGAGAAGTTTTAATGAAGACTGGCCTAAAATCTTTTAATACTGCAAGACCTGTTAATACTGTTAGGTCTGTTAACACCAGTAGACCTTTTAGTACTGCTAGGTCTTTTAATACTATTAGGCCTTCTTATACTGCTCACCCCAAATCAACAATTCATTGTGCTAGACCAAGGACATATTTTCAAAATCAAGCACAATCAACTGTTCACAGGCCCTTTTCAAAAAGAACAGCATTCACAAAAAGGTGTTTTAATCAAAAGTTTGATACTGGTAGGCCATTTAGATCAACTGTTAATACTGTTAAAGCATCAGCATGTTGGGTCTGGATGCCAAAGAACAGAGTGGTAGATCATGTATCCAAAAACATCAGTGCATCAGTTACTTTGAAAAGATTGGATTACATTGATGCACAAGGAAGATTCAAGTCTGTGATGGCTTGGGTTCCCATAAGAAGATGATTTGGAGGATCCTTCCAAACAGGGGAGGATATGAAAAATGCTCATATTAATGAAGATCACTTTTGTTCAGATGGATGCACAGGCTCAGGGGAGGCAAGAGTGCAGCAAAGAAAAAGAAGAATCCAGAGAAGAGTGCAGCAAAAGCAGAAAGACCAAGAAGATGAAGTGTTTGGAAGAATCCTCTCAGCAAAGAAAATGAAGGTTTAATTCAAGAAACTTGATGATTTGGAGGTAAATCACAAGTTTAGGGGAGGATTGTTGGGAATTAAACACTTCAGAGTTAGTACTGCCAAGGGATGAGTTAGTACTGCTAAGCCAACAGTTAGTACTGCTAGAAGAAAATAGTTCGTACTGCTCAAGATTACAACTGCCAGTACTAAATCAGTCAGTTAATACTGCTAGAGTAAGTTAGTACTGCCTGTACTAACTTAAGACTATTGAAGAACTTACTACTGCTGGTTATAGAGTTACTACTGCTGGTTCAAGATTACTGCTGTTGGTGAGAAAGTTAATGCTGCTGAAAGTCTTCTTGTTGTTTCAACTGAAGTTAATGCTAATTGACTGAAGTTAATGCTGATTAGTCAAACAGAAGACTGAAGATTAATGATGATTGAAGAGATTAATGCTGATTGAGAATTTGACTAAATACTTAGGAAAGTATTTAATATTTAGTCATTGTATTTAATATATTTGACTAAATATTTAGGAAAGTATTGTAAGCTCATTAGGACTCCTTGGTGTATAAAAGGAGATCCTAGGGCATCTAGTTTATCATCTCATTCATCTCATTATCATACACATACCTACACAGCATCTCATTGTAATAGCTTCAAGGTTGTAAACCCTAGTACTACACAGAGTACTCGTATTATTTATCATTAATAATATTGAAGCATTTTTGTTCATTCATATCTACTGTTTCATTGATATATCTTCTAGAGTATTAAAGAGTAGATTCCGCATACTCTTTGATATACACACAAAGTTTCTACCATTGTTATTTTAGATTCATCCAAGGTAACATACTCTTTACAAGGTAAAGAATCGATCAAGTATTGGGATCAACACCACTTACTGCTTAACGGCATCTTATATACTAGTAGTCCACTGTTCGAGTCCTTATTAATGGAACGAGAATGTACTCATTGATCCTAGGGTCACCTGCTAGTCCAATTAAGCTCACTAAACCATTAGTAAAGATAGGTTAATATTTGTGATCCTATGATTCTAGATATATAAATTTCAATATGGAGAGCTATCCCGGACTCTTAGCCTACGACCAAACAACACCGAAGTTGCAAAGCATTAAATATGTAGGACTAGACCCAGTTGAATGATAGGTCGCATACTTAAGCACGTAAACAAGTATAAATTGATAAACATAAACAAGCAATCAACGATAAATTAAGCAATCAAGATAAACAAAAAAAACATTATGATCTTCATAATAATGGCTAATACCTGAAGGTAATAATCAATACAAGAGTAATAATTTAGCCAAGGTACACTAACCGAGTTAACGAATGATACCAAAAACTGAACGATTACAAGATTATAGGAGATTACAAGTTGTTTCCTATTGAATTAATCACGTTGCAAGACCTCTTCCACTCTTCTTTTCCTCTAAAAATCAACTTTTGTGGTTTAGGTATCAAAAATATGATTCAACACCCTTAAAACTCATTTTGGAGTTTTCTATTTATAAGGTCTGGAAAAAGTACGATACGGCATATCGAAAGTCTTCGATACAGCGTATTGGGGATTTCTTAGAGTAGGGACCACGTTTGATATCTTCCAGAATATTTTATTTCCATATAGCTTGAATACGGCGTATTGGTCCTTCCTGGATACGGCGTATTGGATCTTGTTTCCTTCGTGGTCTTTAGTGAAGTGTAGACACAGATACGGCGTATCTTCCTTGATGGATACGGCGTATTGGTTGTCAGAATAGTAATCTTTAAATATCTTTGTTTAAGCTCCAGAATGCGTTACTTTTAGTTAACTTTCACCAAGTACTCCATAATTACTACAATTCTCAAATACAAACGATTAAGTAACAATTCTTTGCAATAATTATATAAAATGGGTTATTTACATGGAATAAATGATGCTATAAAAGTGACATTATTTGATGTCATCAGTAAGCTAACCTATGTTGGACTTGAACATATGTACGTGTTTGTGGCTTGTGTTGTTTTGTGTTTGCTTTTTGCTAGTTGCAGCCAAGAACACCTTGAAGGTAATGTTCTTGACCCATGGATCCCCGCCTTGAAACAAGGGGGAGCAAAACTTTAGGCAAGATTTTGGGGGAAATTGCATATTATTTCTACTCTCTATTTTCTTCTAAGATTTCAACTTCACATGAAAGCCTGTTTTTTTTTTTTTTAAGATCCCCCTGTTGGATTTTGAGATCAAAATGGGGGATCTAGGCAAGCAAAGAGCAATATAGCTCTCGCAATGAGCAAAAGTATAGACTACAGCGTACTGTGGAAGTAGGATAAGACTACGTAAGGGTCATTAGGTGAAGGACCAAATTGTTCAAAGCTTCACAAATTACATGGCTAAGTATCAAGACAATGTTCAAGGCTTCACTCAGAATTCAATGGGGAAGTTGGTTAGTGTTCCTGTGTTTGATCTAAGATCCTAGAAGGTAAGTCGTATATCCACGGGTTCTTAGGGGTGGATTCCGAGGGCGGACTACCCATAGGTATAGTAACTCTTTTCTTTTGTGAGCGCGTCAGGCTTTGTTGAAAGTCGGTGGAGTTAAATTGTAATACAATTTTTAGTCCACCATAAGGATTATACTAGTGTAGTATCTAAGTCGTGAATTCGAAACTGGACGTACGAAAGGAATATGTAACACCCCCAAAATCTGGTATGCAGCGGAATGGTAACAATGGGGTGCTACGTCAAAGTACAACAATCAAGATATAGGAAATGACCTTAAATGG
>BQNB010121089.1:0-12332 GCA_026074375.1 Tanacetum coccineum
TGTATTGTAAGAACTATAAATACCTCTTCCAACTTTGGAAGAGGTAAGCATCTAGTCATTTTACACACACTCTTAGTGTGTTTTTCCTTTTCTCTCTCAACTATTCTCTCTCTCTAACTTTCTCTCTCTAGATCTATACATGTTTGTGTGAATTTGGGAACCTACACTATGCAACTTTTTATTATCTATAAAAACTTAAGTCATCTTTTGGTATTATGAATCTTTTGGTATAATTAAAAATGTATGTGAAATGTTTATGACTTATAAAACATATGGGACCTAATGTATAAACTCTAATATTTTACTATGGCATCGAATAAAATCTTGTCTTAAACGTCCATTTATGGTCGTTTCCTATATCTTGATTGTTGTACTTTGACGTAGCACCCCATTGTTACCATTCCGCTGCTACCTGATTTTGGGAGTGTTACAAAGTGATGGTGTAGAGACCGTGTTTACTGGGTCGGTGAGAAGAATGGTGTGTGTAAACTCGTCTTTCACAACAAAATAAGAAGTGTGGAATTCAAAAAAGACATCATTATAATGACAAAATTTTGAACATAAAGGAGTACGTAGGAGATTTCTGGTATATGAAGAATATTTTTGAGAGAATTTTTTTTGTGGTGAATAAACTTTAGATGAACCTATATGAAGAATAGGAATACCCTTATTGTTGCCAACATGAATTACGTCATCATCATAATATGCCTCCAAAGTGTCCATTGCTGCCAAATTAGGTGTCACATGACAGTTTGCTCTGGTGTCTGAATGCCAATTTGCAGAGGCATTAGATGATTAAGCAAGGGTATTTACAAAGTTAGCGGATGACCGAGTGAGAATAGTAGAAGGGTCACGATTAGGTCATTGTGATGGAATGTAACCAATACCACATCTATTGCATGTGCCATACATTATGTTCTGGGTGGATGCCAAATCAAATTGACAATGATTACCGTGACCTCAGTTGTTTTTGTCACCACAAGAGTTGTTGCAATTGCGATGATTATTGTTATTGTTACTCTTGTTGTTGTTTAGACGCGCACCATAAAAGGCTTGTGGATTAGATTGTGCAATGGATGACACTTGGAATCCAAGAGCACTCAACTAAGCAGCCAACTTTGAAAGTTAAGCTTGACGAGGTTCTGTCATGCTTGGTGGAGCCTACTACGTAGTTTGCAGCAACAGATGGAGTAATAGACAGAGCAGGTGCATGAGTTTTTTCAAGCATATAATCATGATCACTAAGGAGTGCATGAAGCTTGCTAAATGCGGTTAGACTTTGACGGGAAGTGATTGTTGTTTTAAGGCCGGTATATTCTTTACGAAGACCTAAGACAACAAGCATAACGAGATCTTTATCCTTTACAGGTTCACCGATTGTGGCGAGTGCATCAGCATATTATTGAGCACGATTTAGATATGCATCAGGAGTTTCATCACTGTGCATCTCTATTCTTAGAAGTTGTGTCTTGGGACTGTATTCCCTAGATGTGGAATAGGGTGCATACGCCTTTTTAAGGGACAACCAAAGATCTCAAGAAGCTCCTTGAACATGGAGAAAAGAAGCTTATGAGATTGTAGAGATAATTAGCATACGGATGTGAGCATCGTTGGAGACCCAAATCGGATAATTCGGGTTTTCCTTTATAACTGTGACACCTTTGGTAACGAGTAAGGTTTTTGATGGACAAGGTATTGAACCATTCACATAACCCATTAATTCTTTTGTGATGAGGAATGGTTCAATCATAACTTTCCAGTAACCATAATTTGTGGGTGAAAGGGTACAAGCGAACTTGCAAGAGTTGTGAGCCATTTTATCGACTATGGTGAAAGCTAAAATCATAGCCATATTGATATTCCTCATTTTTTTGTTTTTTATTTTTTTTGTTTTAGGATTTGATAGTGGTGGCGGCGAGGTGAGGTGATTGGAAAACTAAGATTGATTGGGGGTGTTTTGCTAGAAATTATATGAGGATCACAGTGGTATTTTTGGTTTATCTTAAATCGATGTCGTTTGTCCGAAAAAGGGAAAAAACCAGATTTTGAAATTCCGATGAACTACTGTGACGGCGCATGGAGGAGCGTGGCAGGTCCGATTGTTAAGATATTTTAAGGTTTTGGTCGGAATTAAATTCCGAACATGAGGAGGTGGGGCGTTGTGTTTGATTCGTAAAGGATATGACGTCAACTGTGTTGCCGGAATGTCATCAAAATTGTGCCAGAAAAAAAGGGTTGTTAGTGTTCTGGCTTTGATACCATAAAAGACCTCAAAGGGTATGTATTATTGTAATTATAATTGTGTTTTGTATTAGATTGTATATGTATATATACTAATACCATAGCTTACTGACTAAGTAACTTATACATAACCTAACGGGTACGACCCATCTATACAATTGGACCGGCCCATCTAATCTAGTTTATTCTAACAGTGCTCTAAAATATTTTTTGGGCATTGAGGTTTTGGAAAATCAAAATGGTCTTTCTTTATCTCAAAGAAAGTATTGTATGGAAACGTTGTGTGAATATGGTTTGTTGGCTTGCAAGCCTGCAACAACACCTTTACAACATAATGTTATTTTAAATCATAAAGAGACCAAATTTGACAAATTTTTGCCTAATATGACTAAGTATCAAAAATTGGTGGGTAAACTCATTTATTTTTCAGTCACTAGGCCTGCATATGCTGTGCATTGCCTTAGCCAACATATGCATTCACCTATTCAGTCTTATTTTACAGCTACTATGACGGTGTTAAGATATTTAATGGCGTCAGGAAGGAACTTGAATGCAATTTTATAAAGGTAATAGTATGAGTCTTTGTGCTTTTTTAGATGCTGGACAAAATGTATAGTTTCTAAGAAGTTAGTGTATGGGTTTTATGTTTACATGGGTAATGGTGTTATTTTTTGAAAAAAGCAAGAAACAAGCAACTATTTCTAGATCTTTAGCTAAGGCTGAGAATAGATGCATGACATCTACTACTTGTGGGATCATTTGGATCTCTAATATTCTTAAAAATCTAGGAGTTAAAGGATTGTTTCTTGTCAAGTTGTATTGTGACAACAGTGCAACTATAACTGCAAATTCTTTTTTTTCATGAAAAAAGCAAGCATTTTAAATTTGATGTACACATTGTGAGGGAAAAAGTTTCTACTCATGTTATTAAAACTGTTAAAGTATCTTCAAGTATGAGATTTATTTACCGGGACTGAGCATTGCTCAACACAAGCTGTTTTGTGAAAAAAATGGTTTTGTTGATATGTTTAAACCATGAGTCTTAGAAGGAGAGTTAAAAATATAATCAATATTTTACAGTCTCATGGTTTATTATAGTGCAGGGACAAATTATGCACTTTATTCTCATAATTTGGTGTTTTAGTCTTGGTTTAGTAGGTTTTGCATTCTTGAAGGGTTGAAGTGAAACATAGGAGTATATAATCTCATCTTACCAACTTTAGGCTTCATAACCTAAATCTTTCTGTCGCTCTCACTCTCTCTTGTTTACACGCAATCAATATTCACTCTCTTCTAGTCTTTAAGTTTTGTATTCAGTATTAAGATCATCTTGATCTTACGCTGTGTTCTCGGGTTATAGTTAAGGAAGTAAAAGAAAGAAAATGAAAAGAAAACATAACAGGTTGTGTTCTCGAGTAACACTTAAGGAGGAAAAGAAAAGGAAATAAAACGAAACTTAGTGTGATTTTGTTGATTTTCAAAGTAAAGTGTTTCCTCCCAATTTTGGGAGGAAACTATCTACTTTACATTTCTTTAATAACCAAACTCAAGAACACAGTGTTAGTCTTTAGGTCTGGTATACTAAGTGTTGCAGTAAGGCTATTTGTAGTGTGTTGTTTGTATTACTTACAATCACATCCGTTTGAAGACAATTGATTTTCTCTTGTACGTAGTATAGCACTCATTGAAGGACTAAACATCTAATTTTATTAGTAATAAAAGAAGCACGTAGGGAGCTTGGTTAAGTGCATTTGAAGTGTTTTTGGTATTGGTTTGATAACTTTTACAAAACCACCACGGAAAAACACTCTTATGGAAGAAGTAAAAACGCTTTCTTTTACTTGGTTTGTACACGGGTCTAAGAACTCTCGATCCTTATGGTTAGAACGGGTTTGTAACACTTAACAACTTGTAAAACATATGTGTAATATTCCATGTATATTTTTCTTCTCTAACTTCTTGCTAGTTTAACAAAATTGGCGTTAAAAAAAACCTCTCATAATCGGAAAAAGAGTTCAAAATTTTGATTTTATTGTCGAAACAAGTTATATATTCAACATAATTTATCTAAAATATGTAGGGAAGCATAGAGAAACGTCACAAGTAAGGGTGCGCTTGGTTTAAACAAAGGAGTGAGAAAAGGAAATGCAAAAGGTATACTAAAGAATGCAATGAGAGTATTTCATTGCATTGATGTTGCTTGGTAAAAATTTGTAAGGAATGAAAAGTATAATTTTTTTTACATTTTTTATATAAATAAACAACAAATAATATTAAATCAAATAATGACAATTAACATGAAGCGCCATCGATTAACATTGCATCAATGATCAAGAAAATTTGCCTTATTTTGGTTTGGAAATTATCCGTTAAAATATGTAGTATTGTGATACATACTTTAAAAGTTCCACCCAAGATTAAATATTTAAATTATGTTAAAGATATTAGTATTTTTAAATTAAGTAAACTACGATTGAAAAACATATGAATGGGAGTTTTGTGATAATTAACGATTGAAGTATTGGGATACATATTTAAATTAAGTAACAGTTTCACGCTAGATTGAAATATGCACAAGTAAACATACGATTGAAAACCCATCCCTCCTGAAATAATTATGATCATCATATTTTAAAATAGCATGAATTTAGGAGGAGTGAAAACATGGATAAAAAGATGCAAGTGGATAATCAATTTTCAATACCTCTAATTTAGTGAGTAATGGAGTATTACCCACTTTTAAAGAATAAAGCATTACATTATAGGAAACCAAACAACACTATTCATTATAATTACCTTTCCTTACCTTTTAAAACCCTCAACCAAGCACCCCCTAACATCAACGCCATTATAGCTAGCTGTAATATATAGTGGTTGATTTCCTTTGATATATCAATATCTGATTTCCTTTAGACTCTTGAGCTCAGTTTTTTTTATATAAATAGGATTGTTTTGATTTTACTTTGTAAAAATGGGTCACTTATAATTTCCTTCGTAAAATAAGGTTAGTTTCACATTTTGGTCACAAACTACTTTATAGATTGTACATTTTTAGAGTGGGAGGAGCGGTTGTGCCGTTGGATAGCGCCGTTCAACGGCACGAGAAAACCCAACGGCGCACCGTTCCGGTGCTCGCGCCATTTGGGATCGCGCCGTTGCAACGAGTCACGCTGTTGGCAAATTTTTTTATTTTTTTATTATTTTTTTTAAGCCGAAAATGATCTTGGTTCTTCATTCAAGTGGGTTTGAGTTTGTGCTTTAGTAAACTAAATATGATTCGTGGGTCATCTTTTGTGATTCGGTGATGGCTGCGTAATGAAACACAAGGAAAAAGTTAGATTTATTTTTTCTTGGTGGCTGATGATATATCTGATCTGTTTATCTAGATGGGGGCGGAGGATTGGAGATGAATGAGATAGGGTTGTAGTGAAAATAAGTGTGAAGCAAATTATGGATTAGCTTTGTATATCCCTAATAATTAGGTGATTATGGTTCATGGGAATGGGATGGTGATCTAAAAATGTTAAAATGGGCTGCAAAGATTAGTGAAAGAATGAGCTTTAATGACATAAAAGTATGAAACGAAAATTGGTAAATACTTGGATTAATGGTTATAATCGGGATTAATGAGGAACCAAGATCATTTTAAATGGAAAAAAAAAAATTTGTCCAACGGCACCAGATTTCTGGTGCCAACGGATACCGCAGAAAATATGATGCCGTTAGGTTTCTGATGTCGTTCGGGTTTTTGCTGACGTGACACCAATTTTTTAACAAATTTTGCCAACGGCACGAGGACAATGGCACCAACACTCTTAACCCTCAACTTACATAATGTATTTAAACTTTTAGTTTCATGTATTTAATAAATTTACATGCCCTTTTAATGTTTATATCCTCTTTAATTTATACGTTTTTACGTTTATCCGTTTTTTCGTTTCTTTTTCCGTTTTAATACATTTTCATCCGCTTTTATACGTTTTTTGTCCGATTTGTACGTTTTTATACATTTTGTCTGATTTGTACGCTTTATACGTTTTCATCCGTTTTTATACGTTTTTGTACATTTTATACGTTTTGTCCGATTTGTACATTTTTTACGTTTATACATTATGTCCGATTTGTACGTTTTTATACGTTTTTACGCTTTGTAGGTTTTCTTACATCTTCATAAGTTTTTATACGTTTTCATCTTCATCCGTTTTCATCCGTATTGTCCGCTTTGTACGTTTTTATATGTTTTCTTACGTTTTGTCTGATTTGTACGTTTTTATACGTTTTGTACATTTTACAAGCTTTTATACGTTTTCGTATGTTTTTGTACGTCTTTATACATTTTCATACGTTGTATACGTTTTGGTACATTTTTATACTTTTTTGTACATTTTTATACGTTTTGTACAATTTTATACGTTTTTGTATGTTTCTGTACGTCTTTATACATTTTATCTGTTTTTATACGTTACGTACAAAAAGATACAAAAACAAATAAAACGTATAAAAAGGTACAAAAACGTATAAAGACGTACAAAAACATACAAGAACGTATAAAACGTGTAAAAATGTACAAAAAGGGATAAAAACTTATAAAACGTACAAAGTGTAAAAGCTTATAAAAACGGACGAAGACGTATAAAAACAGAAAAAATGTACAAAACGTAAAAACGTAAAATTAAAGAGGATATAGATATTAAAGGTGCATGTACAGTTATTATTTTTTTGGGTAAAGGGTTTCTCCGGTAAATTTATTACTCCAAAAAACAGTTCAGTACAATGGATATGGGTGAATCCCATATCTCAGCGCGCTACATAGTTAAACTTCTTCCTTATGGAAGATACATAAACTAACTAGACTACAATTGACTCAAAATCATCAAGTAATCTATTTCTTTGATCGACCTCGAACCTTGATATCCAAATTGTTGCATATATTATGAATAGTGTCAAGAATATCCTGACCTTCATACATGTCATCATTGTATGGATCATAGTCGAATTATTGTTCAACGTCACCATATGTTCCCCTCCATTGTTCCAGCAAGCTCTTATTACCATATCCAATCCCCGACAGTTTAGAAGCCAGACTACTTGCCATTTCATTATCATCAGGTTCAACTTCATCCTCGCTACCCTCATCACCCGAATAATCAACCCTTTTCACAGGTTTACCATCTTCATCCACAAGCATACATTCCCCATCCAGCAGCTGTTGTTCAAATCTATGAATCTTTTCTACTAAAGAGGTAAAACTAATACCTTCCTCTTGCACACCAGACGTAGAAGCCGTATGACCCGATTCCACTTCCACATTGACCAGGTCATCAACATTCAAAGCCTCAAACGGGTTATTATGGGAAAAATACCATTACCTGATGTCTTAGCACTTGTCATATCAGTCTGCTAAGAGGATTTACCTGTTGTTGAGGCCTTCAACTTATCAACAGAATATGCCTTTTTAGGGCTAGCCTCTACAGTCGCTTGATTAACCTTAGGGCGATATTGAGGTTTAGGTTTCATCGAGACCGGATTGAAGTTCTTGGTACCACCATTAGCACATGATTTCTTCTTTTTCACTTCAATAAAGCCTTCATCACCAGCCCTAGATAATCCACCCTTTCCTTTTTCCACCCTATTAACCCCTCGTTTAGGAGCTTTTGGACTATCATCAACTGCGCGACCAAATAATAAGCACGCACTACACCGAGGAGGTTCCCACTCGTATTCAACACGTATGGTTTATTTAGCGTATCCAGGACCTTCGAGTTCAGGAACAGCCATAATCAGATTATCAATAAAACCATTACAAGCATCAATTTCGATCAAAATTCTTGCATAACTGTACCTATCCCATGATTCCAAACACATGGACTTCGTATATGAGTCTAGCATCATTGGAGTACCAATTTTCAAGGCGATCAAGTTTAACCCATCCGATGTATATGCAACTAACAGGACATCATGAAACTTCACCCAGACAGTGACAAATCTTCTTTTAAGAAGACTCACAGAGGGGGACCACTTATTAAGAAATATAGGGACTCCCTGAATCATCCATGGACCATCCTTAAGCACCGAATCAACCCCTTGCGTAGATGAGAATTTAAAAAAGAAAAAGTCTTTCACCAACGTTATTTTCTTTAGGCCATATTTCTCCCAATTGTTTTGTACGAACCATTGCACAACAGGAAAAACAAGCCTTTTACCAATAAAATAACCATAAAGGGAATCTTTCATCTTATCGCTTACCTCATGAACCGAAGCCAAAGGTAATCAAACATCATAATCAACATCATTTGGTATAATGCATCAAACTTACAAAGATTAGTCTCAGTCAAAGACATAGGGCTAAGCTTAGTAGCGTAAGATCTAGGGGTTTCCTTCATAGCATATTCATGACCAACCTCAATAGGATTACTACCATTACCCAATGCACTAGTTGCATTAGGTATCACTGACCTGAGCAACTTGACCAGCAGAACCAACATTAGACAAACCTCTAACGTGATCTCGTGTTGTACCAGCAACCTGACTCAATGATGGAAAACCAGAATCAACACTCGAACCACTCATCCCAATCACGTTACTCTTCTTTTTCGTACCACTACCTCCTCCCTTATCCAAAAACCTAGACTTAAGCATCAAAACATGCAAATAACAACCAAAACAAAAAGAAACAAGCGCGTCTACTCTTCGGTTAATGCATAAACCCTAAAAAATAGGGTTAAGAATCGAAAGAACCAAAGATCTCACATGGTTGGAACCATGAAGATCAATCAGAATAGGATATCCAAACAATCTAATCACACCAAAACAGGATGATGATATGGAATTAACAAAGACGTTAAAACAATATAATCAAGCGTTAAAGGGGGAGCAGATTGATAAAAAAAACGATTTAGGGTTAATTTGAGTCGTCAATGTCGCCAAGGGTTAGGAGGAGTTTTTAATTTTCATGCAAAGTTATTAAATACATGATATAAATACATTATGTATGTTGAGGGTTAAAAATGTACCGCTTATAAAGTAGTGTGTGCCATAATGTGAAACTAACCCCATCTTACAAAGGAAATTATAAGTGACCCATTTTTTCAAAGCAAAATCAAAACATCCTTATTCATAAAAAAAACTCCTCCTGAGCTATATCAATAGCTTGTGTTGATGAGTTTTCATCACCATTTTACAAATTCGATTTATAAAGGGTTAATGGTATGTAATAGCAACGTACTTTCTCATTTGTTCCCTTATGAGATACGAACAAAAAAAGTACCACAATACCCATCCAACTTTGTTTGTTTTGTGTAGATATAAACAAATTGACCCTTTTAACCTACAAATCCACGTCATGTGACAGATATACATGTCACGTCATTTTTTGTACCGTTGAGTTCCACTTGAACCACCTAATACAGATTATAAATGTTCTTTCCAAAATTGAAATACCTACAACCCTGACACTTTAAACCCCCAAATTGAAACACGTACAATTGCACTAAATTAAAACATGTCTTCATTTTCTTTTTCAAACAAGAACAAAATGGGTCAATTTCCCACCTTATGTGCGCAAAAAACCATTGCTGATATCTACACAAAACAAACAAAGTTGAATGGGTATTGTGGTACTTTTTTTGGTTCGATAAAGGAACAAATGAGAAAGTACGTTGCTATTACTGTCATTAACCTTAAAGTTTTTTTTTAAAAGTCCACGTGTTGTTTTTTACCGATGTAGCCGGTTACCTGTATGGCCACGTAAGCAAACGTATGATAATGAAACAAATTTTGAAAGTTGGATGGGTATTTTAGTACTTTTTGGGTTCATATCTGATAAGGGAACAAATAAGAAAGTACGTTGCTATTACATGCCATTAACCCATTTATAAACCCAGACTATGTTTAGCAAGTTCTATTTATGTACGTGTATGCCTTGATTTTTTCTGAAAATGCATATCACACTTTCATGAAATGTAAGGCGGTCAGGGGGACTTATGATCTGACTTAAGAATCTGGTGGGGAGAACGTTATAGCTAGGGCACCAAAAGAGCTTTGGCTCAGTTCGTACTCACTTTTGAAAAACCCATAGGCTCATTGGAGAGGTTTTGTGGATAAAAGGTCAAGGGTTCGAGTCTCGGCTCCTACCTCAGTTGGTGTGTAGAGCTGCCGGAGCTATTCTTTGTGGGTGGACAATGGCCTGTGCCAAAAGGCACCCGGGGTCAGAGTGTTCCCGCCAATTCACACCTTTTGTAGATTATAGCTAGGTCTACATTATCCGTTTCATACGTGCAATTTTCTACTCTTGAAACCTTGAAGTTCTCTCGCATGCAGAAAAAAGGGCCGAAAGGCTATTCATGTAAGTTGAAAGCGGCACTGGACTCATCATAATAGCAAATTTATATATGGGTCGTCCATAATCCATTGTGGGTTAGATATACGCTATGTTAGCTCATGATCCCAAAATAAAGTTAAGAATTTTTTTGACAAAAATTTCTACTCTATTGACAGGCGAAACGAAAAGAAATGTATATTATGCGAGGAAGAGCAGCAAGCATTACTTTGAAGTTCTCACGTGAAGAAAGAAAGAATTAAATGCATAAATAATTAGTACAACATATATAAATGAAGGTCACTGAATATTGAGGCCTTCTAAACACATGAACACACTTGCTTAATTAAGAAAGACAACAAAAAAAATCAAAAAATAGTCGTGTACTGAAGGAAATCTCAGAAACTTTTAAGATAGTGTACATAAGTCATAACAAGTCAGCCTTGTCTCATTAAGAAGCTTGTGCTTTAGTAACGTTTGGGTGGAGGGGGAGACTTGTAGTAGTAAGCCGTAATAGAAGGCCTTGATAACGGAAGTGGTGACTTAGAGTAATATGGATGGTGGGGCGAGGGAGATGGCGAGGGAGGAGATTTGTAAGCATATGGAGGTGGTGGTGATGGTGATGGTGGAGGGGGAGACTTGTAAACATATGGTGGTGGTGGTGATGGTGAAGGGGGAGGAGGAGACTTGTACGCATATGGAGGTGGCGGCGATGGAGATGGTGGAGGGGGAGACTTGTAAATGTATGGTGGTGGTGGTGATGGGGATGGGGGAGGAGGAGACTTGTACACGTAGGGAGGCGGTGGTGGAGACTTGTAAACGTAATGTGACGGTGGTGGTGGAGACTTGTAAACGTATGGAGGTGGTGGTGGAGACTTGTAAACGTAGTGTGACGGTGGTGGTGGAGACTTGTAAACGTATGGAGGTGGTGGTGGAGACTTGTAAACGTAGTGTGACGGTGGTGGTGGAGACTTGTAAACGTATGGAGGTGGTGGTGGAGACTTGTAAACGTAGTGTGATGGTGGTGGTGGAGACTTGTAAACGTACGGAGGTGGTGGTGGTGATTTGTAGGCATAAGAACGAGGAGGGGATTTGTGAATATAAGGTAGATGTGGCAGTTTGTGTTTGGGTGGTGGTGGTGGAGACTTGTAAAGGTAAGGTGATGGTGGTGGTGGAGACTTGTAGATGTATGAATGAGGAGGAGATTTATGAAGATATGGCTTCACATACGGCAGTCCGTGTTTCACTGGTGGTGGAGATTTGTAGATGTAAGAACGAGGAGGAGATTTATGAATATATGGTTTCACGTATGGCAATTCGTGTTTTGCTGGTGGTGGCGGAGACTTGTAGAGATAAGGTGATTTTGGCAAGGTATGCTTCACCTTTGGCAATTTCCATCCATTAGGCTTTGGAGAATTATAACCATATGGTTTATCGGCAATCACAATAGTGGCTAACAAGAAGAAAACAAAAGCGTACACAACTTGAGGCCAATGCCTCAACACCCCAGTGTTTCCCATACTAAGCTCTCTTTTACTTTGAAAGACTAAGAATTGTTTATGTGTGTTTAAGTGGTTCAATTCCAGTCCTATTTATAGCAATTGTCTACATTTTTCTATTACAGGTTACAGGTTGGCATATTATTTTTTGCTAACAAATGATTAATGGCTTCCACTCAGGTATTCTTCACTTTGTAATGAACAAGTTAGGTCACCCGCGCTCCGCTGCGGGATGTTTGGCGGCCGGTGTTTTCGGTTGGACGTGTTAGAAAGTA